>JACXGJ010000388.1:32827-131931 GCA_016801105.1 Esox niger
TATGCACAGACTTATGCTCTGACGTATGCACAGACTTATGCTCTGACGTATGCACAGACTTATGCTCTGACGTATGCACAGACTTATGCTCTGACGTATGCACAGACTTATGCTCTGACGTATGCACAGACTTATGCTCTGACGTATGCACAGACTTATGCTCTGACGTATGCACAGACTTATGCTCTGACGTATGCACTGAGGCAGAGTAAAAAGTCAAGAGACAGTTTCCCCAACCTGTACTTTCTTGCGGGTTGGATCAAAGAACTAATTCAAAGAAGTCCCCCTTCATAACTAAGGACAAATCCCAATGTATGATTCCATTTGCCATATCATAAGTCAGAGTGATCTAACTCATGGATCTAAGTAGGGGGATTCAGGCATGACCTTTGCTCCTGAATCCAGACCCTGAGATATACACCGTAAAAAACGAACAGCATATACCTAGACGACACATACCAACAGCCATACAAAATAATGACGAATCACAGAATAAGTGAACAATTTCCATTCTTCAGTTCCTTCACACCCAGCCTGTCACTGCCTCCAGCATCTGTATAATTACATTGCACCATGGCTAAAGAAACCAAGTGAGACCAGCGGGACAGTGCAAAGGAAGAAATGAAAGAACGGTCTTAAGACAACAGTGAGGTGATATGGGTTGAGCATCCGGGCCAAACTTTAGCCAACGGTTTGACGCGCACATACGCACGTACATACATACATACATACGAATGCATCCAATACATTATCTAACATTTTTCATGCTTTCTCCCCCCCACTTCCCCCTTTCCCTCCTCTGTAGTTATGGGGATATGGTACCCAAGACCATCGCGGGGAAGATCTTCGGTTCCATCTGTTCTCTAAGTGGGGTGCTGGTAATTGCCCTGCCTGTGCCCGTCATCGTGTCCAACTTTAGCCGAATCTATCACCAGAACCAGAGAGCTGACAAACGGCGTGCGCAGAAGGTACAGGTGAACACCATTCACCTTTCCGATGACCCGTTTCCGGCTGTAGGGAGGCGAGGGGTGTGTGTGTGTGTGTGTGTGTGTGTGTGTGTGTGTGTGTGCGTGCGTGCGTGCGTGCGTGTACACAACACTCCTCGCCCCCCTGCTTGGGAGGCTCCACTAACCCAGGCATGCGCTACAAACAGACAGCTGTAAGAGGTGACACACTGGGAACTGCTGGGACTGCATGCCCTTGGTCCAGCATCACACAATCAAACCACCAGCAACCAAAGGACCATTGGTTTGACAGTAGCTACAAAGACCCAATGACAAGTTGGCACTTGCTGATAAAAAGGCAGAGATGTATATTTCCAACTAAATGTTCTTCCTTTAAAATTAACAGGCCAGTCAATTTTTAAATGTTTGTATCCTGCTGCCATGTATTCTATTCCCCAAAAATATTATAAAAAATGATACAGTGCTTTCGGAAAGCATTCAGACCACTTCACATAGTTACAGAATCAACATGTAACTTTTTTGCCATTAACCCACACCCTAAATGAGAAAGTAAAAACGTGTTTCTAGACATTATTCTAAATCGAGCTAAGATGTATCCTGTTTCCTTTGATCATCCTTGATATGGCTTTAAACTGGAGTCCAGCTGTAGCCTATTCAAATGACTGAACACAATTTAGAATGCCCATACCTGACTATATAAGGTCCCACACTTAAAAGGATATGTCAGAACAAAACACACACCATGTCTAAACTCTCCATTTACCTCCCAGATAAGTTGGTGTGGGGTAATACATCTGGGAAGCACAGTGCGCTCCGTTATTTCGAACCAGAAGAAATTTGGAACCACCCAGACACTTCCTAAATCCACCCGCACAGCCAAACTAAGTAACAGACAAAAAGGGATGTGACCAAGTACACAAAGGCCACTCTAACACAGCTTCAGAGTTTCTCTGCAGAGATGAAAGAACCTGCCAGGACAAGTCTCTGCTGCACTCAACCCACCAGGCCTTCATGGCAATTTCTGTCAAGTCATTAGATTCCTTATGTAAAAGTTACTAACAAGAAACAACAACAAAGCAGATCCAATAATGCAGAACTGAAACAATTACAATGAGGGCCACGTTACCAGCAAACATTGATCTAATGTCCCAAGTCTGCACAGAAAAAAACAATTTACCCTAGACACAGTGCTCTACTTAAGATTGTTCTGCTTATGCCAATCCCCAAAGCAGTCTCTTTCTGCTGTAAAGCAGAGCATGACAGCGCAAGTTGTGCATAAGATGGGAGTCTTCTTGTGGCACAGACTGCAACGACGCCTCCCTACTGTGCCCTTCTGACCTTGAGGAACATTCCTGTCTGCGTTGTTGTATTTTGGCAGGTGAACATTAGTGGTGGGGGAAGGAATAGGGGCAAGAATAGAGGGCTTCGAGGCGCGTTGGAGAGGGGATATTGCCTCCAACTGAGCAAGCTCCTGGATGAGCAGCTCTCTGAAGGCTAGGTGTGTCAATGGGGCATGTCCACGGTACTTAGCCTGTTCCCGATGGAGGATGCATGCATTCACCACGGCAATGTCGATGAAGTGAAAGAAGAAGGTCTTGTACCATTTATTTGTCTTGTGGAGAACATTGTAGTAGCCTATCAGCGCGTCTGACAGGTCCACACCACCCATGTACTTGTTGTAGTCCACTACGGCATCTGGAACAGGGACTTTTTTATAAGTCCACTTACCATCAGTTTCCTTCACACGTCTGTTGACGTGATTGCCACTGTATGCTTTGTGGATGTTGGAGCACATGACCACCTCTCTGGCATCCATCCATTTTGCAAAGAGCAGGTTGTCTTTGCGGATCCATCGAATGGTGCCTCTATCAGCCCTCTTAGGCATATCGTTTACTTTTGTTTTGGGATAACCTGCTCTTCTGGAGAAGGTGTTCGTCTGAAGAACAGTGCCACAACACCACACGTTCAGCTCCCTCAGGTCTTTAAACAAGGCAGGGCTTGTGTAAAAATTGTCCACAAACAGTTTGTAGCCAGTCCCTAGCAGTGGCAAATCCAGTAATTTCATGACAGAATCATAACCAAGTCTGTTAACTTTGCCTGTGATGGATTTTCCCTCATAAACAAAAAAATTGAAGGTGTAAGAACACGCTGAATCGGCCAAAACAAACAGTTTGTAACCCCATTTTGTCGGCTTGTTAGGCATATATTGTTTCAGTCCATTTCTAGCCTTTGAGGCTACCATCCTCTCATCTATAGACAGGTTCTGGGCGGGCTGAAAATGGGTCTTGCAGGCCTCGGCAATGCTGGAATAAAGAGGTTTGATTTTGCAGAGCTTATCGAAGCTTGCTGTGCCTCTCTTCTTCTCATTTTCATCATCAGCCTGTGGGTCAGAGATGTGAATTGACCGTGTTATGGACATGAACCTATATCCAGACATGACACTAGCAGGAAAAGGCAGCCGGTAGATTCTTTCGCTTTTCCAATAGTCTCTCAGGCGTCTCAATTTGACTATCCCCATGTATATGACCAGTGAAATGTAATTGGAGAGGTCGTTGAGGGAAATGGGCTTCCACGCATTTAACTTGCCGGCATACTTCTTAGCCGCATACTTGTTTGTGTTCGACACTAGTGTAAGAAGAACTGATGAGGTAAAAAACAATTGGAAGAGTTCAAGGACACTATAATTCCTAGTCATGTCCAGCTGAGGTCCTGGCTTCCTTTTAGGTCGAAATACTGGTGGAGGAGGTGCCACATCAACCTCCAGCTCAGTGTGCCAGCGTTCCTCACCCTCCGTGGTGGTGGCAGCTGGTGACCTGTCCCGTTTCTGGGCCGGACTCTTCTGACCTCTGGATGGTCGGACAGAGATAGATTTTTGAAGAGTGGATGATGCATTTCCCGGGGTTGAACGAGTCACCTCCAATGGGTTATCAGAGTCACTTCCACTGTTGAGAATAAACAGAAATTCAGTTAGAACACAAAAACTATAATTAAATGTGTGGCCAAAAATGCAATGGGGACACTGATAAAGCAAGGCACGTCATAGCATAATCTGTATGTTGTAACTGATTAGGCTATATTAGCTATTAACCATAGCATATTGCAGTTGATATTAAATAATAAACATGAGCTCAATGTGCAGACTAGGCCAAAATGAGTTACCATTATTTGTATACATTTTTTTATTCAATTCATTCTGCCATAAAAAAATAACTGTATTTCTTATTATTTCAATACAATACATAATTAATTTGCATCAGCGGTCAAAAACTGAACCTCATTGTTATGTGAGGTTTAGACACTAACAAATGGACTTGAGGCAACGCAAGTTGTGTAGCAGTAGTCATTTATTTCAAAGCAGTCGTTTTTTTTCCAAAAGGGGCCTTCCTAAAGGTTTGACTGCAACTCATAAAGCCCTATAAAAGATTTTTGGGCCAAAGCCATTGTATTATTTTCAAAATATTGTTTTCAAGTTTTTTTTAGTAAGTGTGTTCAGAAAAAGTACTAGTACAATACAATGCCATTTTTGGAGGCGGAGCGAGCTCTCATTTTCCAACTTTTCAAACTCTCCTGAGTATTTCGTACAATACATTGATTGTGGCACTGAATAGTTTTTCAGCAACAAAAAGATAACTTGCACATTACAGTGGGGAGGGAAAATATAATGTGGTTGGCTTTATAACAAAATCCCTCTCCAAATGTAATGGCGACAAGTGGATTAACAACAATAACATCAAAACAGAATTTTTTTACATTGGTATTGTCTTCTACATTGCCTTAAGCTCTAACTATTACTATGTGTTCCACCTTGTAATTTGCTTTACCTTATGTCAAGTATTAATGAAAAAGTAATTTTGTCTCGTTTATATTTTCCCTTTGAAAATGTACTGAATACTCATTATATACACCGTAGACCTTAATTTTGACAACAAATAATATAATTGGAAGTCTTATTGTTGCAGCCGAATGTAGGCTACATAAAGTTTCAACACAGACTTTTACTTTGAAGGCAAAATACAAACGCAAATACAAAACCCAGAGGACTTATTGTTGATGCCAATCTATAAAGTTCTCTGCATCAATAATCCATTGTAGCCAATTGTAGCTATCGAGCTGTGACAGTTAGCTAGCTACATAGTCCGAAATCCCGGAGGGACAGGGGACACACGAAGCCCCCTCATCCTGCGGCAAACTATGATTAGTCACTGCCAATATATCACTGTATCGTAACTATATAATTTTAATAATATAAATATTTTGCAATGAAACCACCTCTCGATGATTATCAACGTTGAATAGCACATTCCAAAATAATTGTTCTAAAGAAAAAATTTAAAATTCACAAACCAGCACATACTATTGAGCCTATATCGATGGAATTTTTAGCATGTTGGGCTGGTGACACCATGACCTATAATAAAATGTATAATATTTAAAACACAGGAGCAGCACAAACAAAACTTGTAACGGCACAAACCAGCACACGAGCAAGACTTATATGGTTGAATTTGGAGAAAATGACAGTAACACAACTGGAACAAAAGCGATTAAAGGTATTTTAGTTGCCTAAAGATGCCACCCCATCCAGCGCAAAACGATAGCAAAATTGGCTTAATCGTTGATGCTGGTTTGTGCAGTAAAACATTTTGTTTGTGCTGCTATCATTTTTTTGATATTACATAAAATATTAACCAATAAAGGTTTGAAACAAACAAAACTTTTAGCGGCATAAATGATTTAACCTATTTTGAGACAGTTTGGAGCAGGTTGGGGGCCTGGTGAAAACGAAATTGAAATGTCTAATATATAACAAAACAATACAAACATTTTAATGGCACAAACAAAGCACAAACAAACAAGACTATTTTGGTTGATTTTGTAGGATGTTGGGGGGCTGAATGACCTCAGAATGACATTTAAAATATTATTTAATATCTATAAAATGATAGCAGCACAAACAATTAAGACAGTTTTGCCGAAGTTTTGCGTTGGGTGGGGGGCCAACTTCATGCAGGTCTTGTAATGTTTATGTCAGAACCTAATGGAGTTATTGAACCGATATTCAACTCAGTGCCGATAGGTGGGGTAAACAGGCAAAGGGCATGTTTAACTCACCGTTTTCTGCACTCTCAACCGCCTGTAGAATCCGCAGCCGAACTTTCCATAGCATTGTGTGGCTAAATAATTTTTCCGTAGTTAACATTAATTCAGTAAGCATATCTTTCATCTACTAGCTAACAGTAGACTATGGAGTACATGTTGCCTCATTCTGACTGACTGCACCATGCTTTGATTGCTGATTGTAAAAAAACACTTGTGAAGGAGTGCATGTTATAAAAACAACTTAAAAAGATACAGCAGGGGTATTCATTTCTTACCCTACGAGGGTCGGAGCCTGCTGGTTTTCTGTTCTACCTCATCATTAATTGGATCCACTTGGTGTCTTAAGCCTGAATAAGTCCCTGATAAGAGGTTGCAATGAAAAAATGTAGTGGAATTGGCTTTGAGGGCCAGATTTGAATACCCCTGGTATACAGTATTTTTGCCAGACAGCGTAAGCGGAGCCGGGCAAGAAGGGCGAATGTCTCTTACTGAATGAGTGAGTGACAACCCCTTGTTAAATCGAGTAGTGGTTAGAGACGTGGGCCTGTAAACAATAGGTCCAACATTCGTATCTCCTCACAGGCAAAGTGAAGTACGCATTATAAATTATTTTTAAAGTATTAAGAAAACTTTGCTGGCTAAAACCTTCAATATCTACATTATAGTAAGCCTGAAATAAAACAGTTTACACTTATATTGCAACTGTTTCTTGTGGATTTTTGAGGTATGATTCCGTGCATCCGTTTTGGGTCAAGATTGACAAACATTTGCTGGCTACAACATACAGTAGTTAGGTTATAGTAAGACTTAACTAAAACTATACGGTTATAAAGTTCATCTTCAGTATTGCTAGCAATTGCTTAATTCTTATGATTATTCCTAGGAAGTTAGTAGATCCTAGTAAGCCTATTACTGACTAATAAGCTGTTAAGATGGCCAGTGGCAAAAGCCATACAGGTCCTAGACATTATGGTGGAGGTAAAGTTAATAAGAAACGTTAGTCAGTTTAACACAATGCTCAATGGTGCCTAGCGACTGCTGAAACATGTAATGCCGTGGCGTATTGGTAAAAGACAGTGCCTCTGACGTGAAAGACCTAAGTTTGAATCTATTGAAAGCAACAACATTTATTAATTTTATATGTGGGCCGGAATAAAACGTATTACAGTATTGCGACTATTTCTGGTTGATTCCACAATTCTCTCATCTTTTCACTTGATGAAAATGTTAGTTACAATAACCATCAATAAAGGTGATTATATCAATGTCATTCACTAATGAAAGAAAAAAGTACGTTGTTATGCCATGAAAGAAAAAAATGTTTTCTTATGCCATGAAATTGCTTTGACAGACTTGCTAGCAATTTCACAATACTTATGACTATTCTAGTAAGTTAGTACATACTGGTAAAGCCTATTACTGTCTAATACACTTAAAACGGCCAGTGGCAAACACCATAAAGATCACATGTGCTATTTGTGGTGGAGGTAAACTTTTTTCAGTTTAACTGTATCAATATCATTCACAAATGGCCAGTTAGCTGATAAAACAGCCAGTGGCAAAAGAGGATTTGTTCAGGGTAGACACAGAAGAGGCTGTACTGACATCTTGTCAAATGTACAGCTTTGTGGGGTAGTGGTTAACGACACAGCTTTACATGGGCGACCCGGGTTCAAATCTCGATAGTGGAGCACTTTCTATCACAGGCCGGTTGAACTAGGCTTACCTGTTTTCTTGTATTAAATGACATGGTATATCATCATGCGTAAATATTTGAGATCAGAAATAGTTTTTAGAAAAATAGTATTCATGTCTATTTATTTAAACTAAAAACATATATAAAAAATGGGGGGCAACATTGAACACACACAATACTAAAATACTAAATTACTTTCGGATATTCGAATATTCGAAGTTACTGTGTTAAAGCATTAAACAAATATTTAACAAACTCACTATGTCAAAGTGAAAAATAAAATACAGATTACATTAGTAATCAACTCTTTATTCAATATTTGGTAGAGGCACCTATGGAAGGAATAACCACAGTTTATTTGGAGATTGCACATCTAGACACACAATTGTTGTCAATTCTTCTATGACATTTTTTTCAAACTCCATCAAGTTGGATAGGGACCTTTGGTGAACCGCGATTTTCAATGTTCTCCATATATTCTCAATTGGATTGAGGTTCCATTCAATCTATGTGGTTTTACAATCCATGTTGACATAACATAAACTCCCAAAACATTATTGTTGTTTTCATTTGAGAATCAATTTAAATATTGGCAAGAATAATATTGTGCAGTAGTATTATATACACTTTTGTTCACATGTATTATTCACATGCCTTTGTTGATGAGAAACACCTCTCTGCCAAGTTGGAACTAGTTTCCATTTTAGAAACTTTTCTGTAGAGCTATTTAACTTTAAGCACATTTTGTGAATATCCAGTTACTTTATTTGTATTTGAATGTAATACAAAGAAGCCTATGCTGCGGTTAAATTTATCAATGACAGAAATCTCAAAAGAGAATGCAATCATTTGAACAACTGCATTTGTTTGTTAAGCAAATTATTTTACTCACCAATCTGAAGATGAATCCTGTTCTTTAAAAAAATCATTGTATGTGGAGTCAAAACTGTGCTCACTTACAGAGTCCTCATCCATTTCCTTCATGTCACTGTCCTGCAGGATTTCTTCTTCAACCCTGTCAAAACATACATTTATTAAAAATTAAGAGACCGCTGCACCTTTTCATTCCTATCCAAAAAAGGTGAAAAGTAAAGTTTTCAGTGAGTAACAGAAGTGATCAATTTACAGTGGTCTGAGATTTATAAATATATACACATCGATCAGCCATAACATCATGACCACTGACAGGTGAAGTGAATATCTCTCAATCTTGTTATCACGGCACCTGTCAGGGGGATATATTAGGCAACAAGTGAACATTCTTTCCTCAAAGTTAATGTGTTAGAAGCAGTAAATATGGGCACGCGTAAGGATCTGAGCGACTTTGACAAGGGCCAAATTGTGGTGGCTAGACGATTGGGTCAGAGCATACATACATATAGGTATATTCTTATGAACCGCTGTCTTAGAAATGTTCATGATGGAGGCAACCTGATGCTCACTGCATCCCTCTGCCAGTAAAGCCAGAATGTAACCCCTCTTTTCCTCCATCAAAGCTTTTCTTTTTGACTCTTGTCATGTTGAATAGTCCTTTTTTATTCAAATTACCTTTGACGTACTACTTGCACTGTTTTTGCCATCCAGCTGGTCCTATTGCAAGAAGATAGTGATGACCACAGCAGATTTCTTATAATTTCCCTCGTCAAAATAGATCTGATTCAGTTAATCACCTAATCAGTACGTCATTAAGTAAGATGAGGTGTGCTTGTGTTGGAATTTAACAGACACTGGAATGGAATGGCTGCCATTCATGTAGAGATGTTGATTTAAAAAAAATTAAGAGTGGTCTCTTAATTTTTTCCCAGAGCAGTATATGAATTGTAAATAATGCAAATATGACAATCTACAATTTTTTGTAGTTACGATAAGTAAGCAACCAACATTTAAAATTGGTTTAAGTTATCTGCAATGCTCTTTCTGCCGGGTCTGGCTGGATAAATACAATTTGACCATAGTGACCAATGTTAGAAAACCAATAATAGCCAATGAAAGAGTTATGTACAGTGGCTCTGAAAGGTATTCACCCCCTTGGGCCTTTGTACATGTTATTTATTGTGTTGCAACATTTAAAAAATAGATTAAATTACATGTTATCACTGATCAACATAATTTGTTTTCATAATGTCAAAGTGAAAAATTACAACTCTACATATTGTAAAAACATTTATTACAAATACAAAACAGAAATTATAGATTGCTTAAGTATTTAGCCCTTTAGTCAATATTTGGTAGAGGCACCTTTGGCAGCAATTATAGCTATGAGTCTATTTGAAAGCTTTGTATATCTGTACACTGCAATTTATGCCCATTCCTCTTTGCAAAATTGTTCAAGCTCCATTAAGGTGGATAGGGACCCGTAAATAATTGCGTTTTGCAGCTTTATTACGTTTTCTGTTGACTTATTTAACTTTCTGCAAATAATGATTAGCTAATATCTACTATAGTTGAAGTTGAAGATATTACTTGGAAGCCTAGGGCCCTGTCCTGTTAATCAATGACAGAGAAATCTCAAATGAGAATGCCAGCATGTGAACTGCATTTGTTTAATAAGCAAATTATTTTACTCACCAATCAGAAGGTGGATCCTGTTCTTCTCCAAAAAAATCTTTGTAGGTTGAGTCAAAACTCTGCTCACTCACCGAGTCCTCGTCCATTGTCTCTGTGTCAATGTTCTGCATTGCTTCCTCAACCCTTTTATATACACACATACATTACATAAACACACGCACACGCACACACATAGATATATACCGACACATACATACATACATACATACATACATACATACATACCTATACATATACACATACATATACACATACATATATATATATATAGTAAAAAGGCTAAAGCTTGTAGCCTAGGTCTTGGTCAAATGTATCAATGAAAGAGAAATCTCAAATAATTATCAAAACATTTTTTAAACTGCATTTGTTTGATAAGCAGAAACCTATTTTACTCACCGGTCTAAAAGTGGATACCGTTCTTCCAAAAACTCTTCGTAGATTGGTTCAAAACTCTGCCCACACAAACACAATGTTACGTAACTCTGAACGCGAAAATAAACCGGATAGCACCGTCCAGATGGAAGTCGGGAAAACCGGAAATAGGTATATACTGCACGTTTTCAAGTTAAAAGTCTCCGCGAAAAACCGCTCCCCTGTAAGAACCGTGCCCCACTTTGCGTGAGCGCGCACACTCCAAATTCTCCATTGCTGCGACTTGCTAAATTAATTCAGACTTTAATGAAAACAGTCAGAAGGATTACGTTTCCTGGGCTGTTGTTCTGAAACTTGGCAATAAATCTCTTTCTGATTCTGATATCACTCTAATGATATCCCTCCCCACATTAATTAACCCCTTATGGGCGCATCGGCTCTGGATGGTGTTTGTTTTTCGGCAGGGGAAGGCTGTGTAAACATATTTTTCATTTAACGCAAAAACAACCAAAATTATGGTTCTTACTTAAGGGGG
Source organism: Esox niger (assembly GCA_016801105.1). Classification (NCBI taxonomy): domain Eukaryota; kingdom Metazoa; phylum Chordata; class Actinopteri; order Esociformes; family Esocidae; genus Esox; species Esox niger. The sequence continues at coordinate 44,064 of JACXGJ010000388.1, forward strand.
AAATAAAAACACCCGTTATCATGAGCACTATGCTAACATGCAATATTTTTCTGTGATACCGCCATATAAAACGAACTCTGCTAAATAAATACAGCACAATTAATGAACAGGCCAGAGATACTAACAATCTCTGTCACCTCCAAGCATTATTGCACTTATAATAATTTTGAATGAAAGAAAAAAGTTTGTTGTTCTGCCATGAAAGAAAATAAAACGTTCTTTTATGCTATGAAATGAAATAGCTTTGGCAGACTCAATAGCAATTGCTGAATTCTGGTGATTATTCCAGTAAGTTAGTACAGTAAATATAAAACGTCTACACACCCCTGTTGAAATGGCAGGTTTTTGTCATATAAAAAATTTTGACAAAGGTAAATCAAAACTTTTCCAAAATTGGTTTGTAAGGTTTTTATATTTCCATTTTTACCCTCAAAGATTTCAATTCGTTTTTCCGTGGAATCGTTCAAATTACAGGTCACATTATAAGTGGAATAAGTTCTGACATGATTTGCCTTTGTCTTATTCTTTACATCACAAAAACCTGGCATTTTAACAGGGGTGTGTTAAGGCAGTGAAAGAAGCCAGATGCCTGTACTGAGAGGGATGAAAGCAACAATTCTCAGCGAACAACTCAGCTTCTGTTTGGAGAGGCCTCCAGCAACTACTAGCCCAAAATCCCCCCCACTCCATTAATGATCTGCGATTTGCCAATGACCTGAATGTGTTCTACTGCAGATTTGAGAGACAAAAGGGCAGTACTGACAACATACAGTACTGTGTCCAGCCATCAATAACTGCCTCCCATCATTGGGGCCCATTCACAATCACCCATCCCATTCATCCCCACCTCTGCCATTACAATGGAACTTTCAGTCCTGGAGGGGGACGTTAACAGACTATTCAAGAGACAGAACCCCCGCAAAGCAACAGGGCCTGACAGTGTCTCCTGACGTGGAATTTTACATAGATATTGATAGATATAAATAATACAAAGACACCTTAAATTACAAAGTATAGCTGAATAAATTAATAAATTCTAATGTGCCGCATGGAGAGAGACCACATGCAAGGAATCCCTCCCTAATTACCTGAACCCTCCTGTTTATATAGAATCAATCATTGTAATTTTAATCTATGAAGATTAAGACATTTACTCTACCATTGTATTACTTCCTGCAGCCCAAATAAGGGCTTTAGACAATGAGGCACCCATTCTTCCCAAACAGTGTAATGGAACAGGAGGTGACCCAAGGAGGTACAGGAGGTGACCCAAGCTCAGGTTGAATATATTTTGAGGATGAAGTGGGGAGCAGGTTCAGAAAGGGAGTCGCAGAGTTACATGACAATGGTGACAGTAGAAACAATGGCACTGTAACACCTAGCCCAGAGAATTGCATTATTTAAGAGAGGCTTCTATGCTAGAAATATAACATATGGAAATGATTCGAATTGAAAGAATAAATACGTACAACTTCTCACACACCCCCCATCCACCTTAAAGCACTGTACAGATCAGCTTTCTGCTGTGTTTTTTGACATTTTTACCAACTCACCGGAGACATGCACCATTACAGCCTGTTTCAAATCCTCCATTATCATCCCAGTCCCCAAGAAGTCAAGGATCACAGGACATAATCACTACAGACCCATCGCCCTGACCTCTGTGGTTATGAATACATTTGAGGGCCTTGTGCTGTCCCACTTCAAGGCCAGCACCGACCCACTACTAGACCCACTCTGCATTTTGCTTACAGAGCCAACAGGTCTCTGGAAGATGCAGCCAACAAGGCTCTTCACTTCATCCTCCAGCATCTGGACTCCACTGGAACCTAACCAGAATCCTGTTTGTGGACTTAAGTTCCGCATTCATTACCATAATTCCAGGTTTGCTCCAAGACAAGCTTTCCCAACTGAGTGTGCCCAAGTGCAGGTGGATCACAGCCTTCCTGTCCAAAAGGAGGCCGCATGTGAGGCTCGGGAAGCACTTGTCTGACCCCCTGGCCATCTGTGGCACTTGTCTCACCCCCTGGCCATCTGTGGCACTTGTCTCACCCACCCACAGGACCCCCCTGTCTCAGCCCTAAGGTCTTACGCTGCTATATTATTGTGCTGGGGGAGTAGGGTCAGTTCTCATTCTCCACTATGAATCCATGTAGATCTAAGGAATGCTGTTTCAAAATGTTCCCTGTCTCCTGCCATTTTAAACTTAGGAGGACATGAGGTCTTGGCCCACACCTGCGGAGTACCAGGCTTGACTCGTTGGGGTCCCTGTCCAACGTCCTCCTGGTTGTGTTGCAGCTCTGCTGACCCCGCCCCTCCCCGTCGATCCCTGTCCTTGTCTATCTGGTTATGCCTCTGATCTGGACTAGTTTTAATTAGACTCTGGGCTCAGCCCACATTCATCGATTAACTATTACAATTTGGACTCTTAATATGTTCACCCGGCACAGCCAGAAGTGCACTGGTCACCCTTCTGAACCTGTTCCTCTCTAGGTTTCTTCCTAAATTTCAGCCTTCTTAGGGAGTTTTTCCTAGCCACTGAAATACCACACTACTGTTCTTTGCTCCATGGGGTTTAAGACCGGGCGTTTTGTGAAAGCACTTTGTGACAACTGCTGATGTAGTAAGGGCTTTGTGAAATAAATGTGATTGATTGATCCTGTCCTCCACACTCTTCTCCCTGTACACCAACAGCTGCACCTTCAGTTACCACTCTGTTAAGAAGTTTGCGGATGACTCCACTGTCACTGGACTTATTTCTGAGATAAATCTACCTACAGGTGTTCTGCTGTCCTGGTGCAGTCAGAACAACTTGGAGCTCAATGCCTTAAAGACAGTGGAGATGATAGTGGACCTCAAGAGGTTCAGCTGTCTCCGCCCCATCACCCAGGGTGGCTTCCCAGTTAACTCTGTGGATTCCTTTTGCTTTCCAGGCGCCCAGGAACTCAAGTGGGAGCTGAACATCACCTCTCTTACAAAGAAAGCACAGCAGAGGATGTACTTCCTCTGGCAGCTGAAAAAGTGCAACCTGCCAAAGACTATGATGGTGCATTTCTACACTGCCATCATAGAGTCCATCCTGACCTTCTCCATCACCATGTGGTACACTGCTGCCACGGTGATTGGCTGCAATCTGCCATCCCTACATAACCTACAGTGATTAGGGTTATTAACAAAGCTTTATTTTTCCTCTCTGTCCCTGCTCCTAAACACATTCTACTTTTCCATTGTTGTAACGCAGTTGGTCCATGTTGGTACGCAGTTGTTTTCACAGAAGCTGATGTATGATGTTACACTTAAATGACAATGGGAGGTTTTCCACTGCATAGCACCAGCTCGTCTCGGCTCTACTGGCCTCGGTTGGTTTTTCACTGCAGATAGTATCTTGTACCCGCCCATAGTGAAATCACAGGAAAACTGTTGTGACGCCACCTCCAACACAACACACACGGGAAACACAATAGAGGATATCGTACACCTGATATCAGCGAAAAGCCGGCATTTGCCAACTAATTTAGACCCTGCAGTGAACAGAAAAACCTGTTGAATTAACTCCATAAATTTTCTTTTAAATTGACATGCTTTTAAATTGACAGACACTGTTTGAAAAACAGTGAATAAGTAGAATAGCTTTATCGCCCTGCAGTATAAAAGATGACATACTTGCAATGTTCTGTAAGATTTTAGGGTATGCACCTAACAAATCAACTCCAACACATTTGAAACTACCTACATAACCCCTCCATGTCGATTAAAAGGTATGAATAATTGCATTATTAACTGCTGGCTTTAATACCACGCCGACTGACTCACGAGTTGCCTAATGTACACAAGGTGTACCAGTAGAACCGAGGAAGCACGCATTAGCAGTAACACTTTTCTTAATACATTGCAGACTGCAAAAATGGTTAGATTGCTTGCTCTGTTTGGCTTGCCATTACTATTTTGACCAGTGCAATGTATGCCAGTTAGCAGAGTTGGGCTGTACAAAATAATTACAAAATCCGTTATATTACCAGCTAAAATATTACAATCAGTTTACAGATACTTCAAAAAAATGCCTGTTTACATTTGGATTACTTCATTTGGAAAACAATAGGTGCGCAAAATAATTGACACGTTGCACGGTTTATTTTTTTAAATTTATTGTTTTAAAACATAGTTTGAACTAAAATATCAATTGCGCGCCTCATCAATTATGTGTGGTCATCATTGGCCCAAACACTTTTTCAAGTTTCAAGGTTTATTTGTCAAATGCACCAAAAAAAAACAGCCAGCAAGAGTTGCACTTGAACAACTTGGATTGTTTCAAATACTAGACAACAATTTGTTAGATAGCTGTAACATGGCACTGCCTTGAAGATAAAACATCATATGGAATTTATGACAATATGAGCATGCTTGGGACTCGGGGGCAATGCCTAAGGAGTGGGGGACTGGATTGGTGGTTCCCCTGTTCAAAAAGAGGGACCAGAGGGTGTGTGCCAACTATAGGGGTATCACACTACTCAGCCTCCCTGGGAAAGTCTATTCAAATGTTTTGGAAAGGAGGGTTCGGCAGATAGTCGAACCTCAGATTGAAGAGGAACAATGTGGATACCATCCAGGTTGTGGAACAACCGACCAGCTCTTTACTCTAGCAAGGATCCTGGAGGGGGCCTGGGACTATGCCCTTCCGATCTACATGTGCTTTGTGGATCTGGAGAAGAATATGACCGGGTCCCCTAGGAGATACTGTGGGAGGTGTTGTGGGAGTATGGGGTGAGGAGGTCCCTTCTTAGGGCTATCCAATCCCTGTACTTCCAAAGTGAGAGTTCCCGGTAGTAAGTCAGACTCGTTCCAGGTTCGGGTTGGCCTCCGTCAGGGTTGCGCTTTGTCACCAATCCTGTTTGTAAGGTTTATGGACAGGATATCGAGGCGCAGTCAGGTTGGGGAGGGTTTACAGTTCGGTGGGCTGGGGATCTCATCGCTGCTTTTTGCAGATGATGTGGTCCTGATGGCATCATCGGTCTGTGACCTCCAGCACTTACTGGACCGGTTCGCAGCCGAGTGCGAAGTGGTTGGGATGAGGATTAGCACCTCTAAATCTAAGGCCATGGTTCTCAGCAGGAAACCGATGGAGTGCCTCCTCCGGGTAGGGAATGCAGTTCTATCCCAAGTAAAGGAATTCAAGTATCTTGGGGTCTTGTTCACGTGTGAGGGAAAAATGGAGCTGGTGATTGGCCGGAGAATCAAAGCAGTGGGGGCAGTATTGCATTCGCTTTACCACAACGTTGTGACGAAAAAGAGAGATGAGCCGGAAGGCAAAGCTCTCGATATACCGGTCAATTTTCATTCCCACCCTCACCTATAGTTATCAAGGCTGGGTCATGACTGAAAGAACTAGATCACAAGCGGCTGAAATGAGATTTCTTAGAAAGGTGGCTGGCGTCTACCTTAGGGATAGGGTGAGAAGCTCAGTCATCCGCGAGGAACTCGGAGTAGAGCCGCTGCTCCTTTGCATTGAAAAGAGCCAGTTCAGGTGGTTTGGGCATCTGGTTAGGATGCCCCCAGGAAGTCTCCTGAGGGAGGTGTTCCAGGCACCTCCAGCTGGGAGGAGACCTCTGTGTAGGTCCTAGACTAGGTGGAGAGATTATATTTCGACACTGGCCTAGGAACACCTCAGGATCCCCCAGTCAGAGCTGGCAAATGTAGCTGGGGTAAGGGACGTTTGGGGTCCCCTGCTGGAGCTTCTGCCCCCATGACCTGACAATGAATTAAGATGAGAGATGAGAGAGTGAGATGAGTTGAAAAGGTGTGTTGGGAAGCACTGCCAACTGATGATGATTTGCGTTTGACACAGACATCTCAACCCATACAGCTAGGCCATGTGATTTTGCTTGCTTTGCATCTCAGAAAAGTTTGTTGTTTGGTTATCACAGGGACAATTACAGGAATCCCAGGGCCTGGGACAAATTTAACGTTTAGGACCCAAACAACGGGTCAAAGAAATGTGTAAATAGCAATGTTGTTACTGTTCATAAAACAGGACATAAACGTTTTTTGTTTAATGTTTCAAAGCGACGGACAGACATCTTTATTATTTATGCAACACTGCAACCATGGAGGAGAGTTAAGTTGTGTTGCTGCTTATCATGATGTATTGGTTTGCAAATGTGGTGATTTATTCAACGTTGAAAAAGAGACAAGTAGTAGTAGCAAAGTGGATTAAAAATGTCAGAATTGGTAGACGTAAAGCAAGTGAACAGATTTTCTCGTGGAGTTATCGCAGAGATTGACCATGAGATGATAGACGGATTTGCGCCATCGTGCACAGAACAAGAATGGTACAATTATAGTAGGCATATATATGTTTAAGTAAATCACAATAAAAAACATGATTGAGTAAACTGCATTGACTTATTTATGGCACCATTTTGTGTGTGTTTCAGATATGCGAGTACTATAGAATGCGTTGTGTTTCTCCATCCTTTTGGGTACACAATATAACAACAAAGTGGTGGAAAACAGTGGTTCCAACTTTCACAGAGGCCCAGTGGATGAAGAATTTCCATATGTCTCTGGACATGTTTCTGTACTTCTGTACTGTGCTGTCGATGGCAACCAGAACTGGGGAGACATGACAGAAACTACTGCTTTTGTGTACCCATTAAAAAAAGAATCACTTTTGCACTTTGGAAACTTGCAACCAACTCAGAGTACAGGAGCATCTCTCATTTGTTTGGAGTCGGAATTAATACGGTATGATACTGTGTACACAATATCTGCTCCTCTGTTGAGAAGGTACACATGGCATTGCCCAAACAGTGAGAAGTTAAAGCAAATGGCAACATATTTTGAGCGCAGATGGGGGTTGCCACAGTGTGTAGGTGCAATTGATGGATCACACATCCCCATTGTGGGACCAGAGGAACACTGCACTGAGAATTTCAACCGCAAGGGCTGGCATCCGATCATCCTGCAGGCCGTTGCGGATGGAAGAGGTCTTTTTTGGAATGTTTTTACTGGAGCAGCAGGGAGCCTGAATGATGCCAGAGTGGTGTGCTTGTCAGGGTTGTGGGGTGTCAGTTACACAAACATTTTTATTTCAAAAAGTGTTATTACCATTTCTCAATTTAATGTAAAGTAAACAGTTCAAAGATTGAAATAATCAATTATTAACTGTCTGACTACTGCGTATTGAAAATGTTTGTTTGTATACACCTGTTGTAGGTCATTTTTGTTTATCTGGTGTGATTTAATCAATATTTAATAACTAAGCAAGACAATGTGTGGGCATTCATGTTTTCACATATACACAAACAGCCACCATACACACTTTTGGTTTCACAGCGATTTATTAATCTACAAAAATGTAGGTGCATAATACAATGATACAAAATGCAGGTATAAATAACTACTAGATGGGTTAGGGACACTCTTTAGTCCAGTGATGGGGCAGTGGGGATGTTTCGTTGGCTCTGGCCAAGAACAGACAGGAACCTGCCTTGAAACTCTCTCTGGAGCCGCCTGGTTTATTCCTCCTCAGACTCAAGGAATGCCAACTCTTGCATCCTCATCGCTCTTTCCTTGGCCTGGCTCTTAAGTAACAGCTGCATACAGTGGCGTGAAAATGTGTTTGCCCCTTTCCTGATTTCTTATTTGTTTGCATGTTTGTCACACTTAAATGTTTCAGATTATCAAACACATTTTAATATTAGTCAAAGATAACACAAGTAAACACAAAATACAGTTTTGAAATGAAAGTTGTTATTATGAAGGGAAAACAAGATCCAAACCCACAGCGCCCTGTGTGAAAAAGTGTTTGCGCCCCCTGTGAGAACACAACCCAACTGTGGTTTATCACATCTGAGTTAGATTTCTTTAGCCACACCCAGGCCTGATTACTGCCAGACCTGTTTTTAATCAATGAATCACTTAAATAGGACATGACTGACAAAGTGAAGTAGACCAAAAGATCCTCAAAATCCAAACATCATGCCCAGATCCAAAGAAATTCAGGAACAAATGAGAAAGAAAGTAATTGAGATCCATCAGTCTGGAACAACATCCAATGCGCTGCAGGCCTCACTTGCCTCAGTTACGGTCAGTGTTCATGACTCCACCATAGGAAAGAGACTGGTCAATAATGGCCTGCATTACAGAGTTCCAAGACCAAAACCACTGCTGAGCATAAAGAACATTAAGGCTTGTCTAATTTTTGCCAAAATACATTTTGATGATCTCCAAACCTTTGGGGAAATACTCTCTGGACTGACGACACAAAAGTTGTGTGTCCAATTACATCTGGCCTACAAGTAACACCGCATTTCAGAAAAAGAACATCATACCAACAGTAAAATATGCTGGTGGCAGTGTGATGGTCTGGGCCTGTTTTGCTGCTTCAGGACCTGGAAGACTTGCTGTGGTAAATGGAACCATGAATTCTGCTGTCTACCAAATAATCCTAAAGAAGAATGTCCCGCCATTTGTTTGTGACCTCAATCTGAAGCAAACTTGGGTTCTGCAGCAGGACAATGATCTGAAACACTCCAGCAAGTCCACCTCTGAATGGCTCCAGAACAACAAAAGAAAGACTTTGGACTGATTTAGTCAAAGTCCTGATCTGAATCCCATTGAGATGCTGTGGCATGACCTTAAAAAGGCTGTTCATGCTCGAAAACCCTCAAATGTGGCTGAATGACAACAATTCTGCAAGGATGAGTGGGCCAAATTTCCTCCACAGCGCAGTAAAAGACTCATTGCAAGTTAGCGCAAACACTTGATTGCAGTTGTTGCTGCCAAGGTTGGCCCAACCAGTTATTAGGTTGTAGGAGGCAATCATTTTTGCAATGCAAAACTTTGGCAAAATAGGCTCAATCGTTTGTGCTCCGTTTGTTCCGTAAAACTTTTTTGTTTCTGCTCATTTTATAGATATTAAAGAATATTTTATAGGTCATTCTGAGGTCACTCAGCCCCGAACATCCTCCAAAATATTTTGTTTGTGCTTCGTTTGTGCCGGCTTGTGCTGTTAATATTTTCATTTGTGCTTTTAAATGAAATAAATTTAATTATTGGCAATGACGTCAGTCAGCCCCCCAACATGCTCCAAATTCAACCAAAATAGTCTCCATTGTTTGTGCTTCGTTTGTGCTGGTTTGTGCCGTTGAAAATTTTGTTTATGCTGATGCATGGTTTTATATATGAGACATATAATTTTCATCAGCCCCACAACCTGCTCCTCAAAACAGGCTCAATCATTTATGCTCCGTTTGTGCCACTGGAAGGTTTGTTTGTTCTGCTACAGTTTTAGGTACATATCTACATTCCCACTGGATAGCACACTGGCCTCACTCTCTTTCCACTAAAGCTCTGTCACTATCAGCAAAGCAGTCGCAAAAACAAACCTTTATCAGCACAAAAGGAGCACAAATGATTGAGCCTATTTTGAGTTAATTTGACTTATGAAATATTATGAAATATCTAAAGAATGATAGCAGCACAAACATTTTTACGGCACAAACCAGCACGAACGATTAAGCCAATTTTGCCATAGGTTTGTGCAGGATGGGGGACCATCTTTACACAGGTAAAATAAGTTTGATCAATTCTGCTCCAGTTGAGCTGCTGTCATTTTTTTATATTAGTTCTTAAAATATTTATAAATTACTCCGAGGTCACTCAGCCCTCCAAATTTACCCAAAAAGGCTTGTTTGTTTGTGCTAACCAGGTTATTGTGAGTTTTTTGTTTTTTATTTTCCCCCCTCAAAGGTTTCAGTTTGATTTTCAATTGAATTGTTCACATTATAGGTCACATTAAAGGTGAAAATGTTCTGACAATGTATCTTTGTTTCATTCTTTTAAATCACAAACACCTGGCATTTTAACAGGGGTGAGTAGATTTTTTATATCCACTTTATACACTGAAGGCAATGGCTTAGACTACTGGAGCACCCTAGGCCAATGAAGGCCTAATTTAAATGAAATACATACACACTGGACAGCTACTTTAACAGCATTTATACTCAGAATCTGAGCAGCAGATCTTTGCTCATCAGAGTGTGACTGGCCACATCCTGCTGACTAGGCTTGCTCTTGGAGCCTAGAGAAAGTACTGTATTCTCCACAGGCTCCTAGTACCAGACACACTAATGTTAAGTACAAACGCAAACAGACAGTCTCACATTACTCAGTAGTGGTAGCGAACCACTCTCACCACAGCCTCAGTGGGGTCGACCTTTAACAACAGAGATACGTGTCCATAGCAAGTAAGTGGTAAAAGAGGCTTGGAAAGAAAAACAACCAGAGCCTGTGAAGGCAAATCACTAGTGCAGGCTTCCTCCAGTATTTAACAGTAGGCAGCATCGTCGTCTATCATGGTATTATTGCAGAGGAGGTCTGTCGTAGACGTGCTGCTGAAGCCACTAAGGAGTTCTAACCTGGTTGTGGTTCATTTCCCCGTGCCCATCACTGTGGGTCCTCAAGGAATAAAATACGTTCTCATGTGTGTTTACATCTGTCAGACATGCGTTTTCTGCACAATGATAGGATGTTTGTTGTTTTGTTCAATAAAACATGTATCGTTACCCATCAACGCTTTGTAACTCCCGTGACACATCCTGTCCTTTGGTTTATTTGGAAAGCCACATAAAGAGGACAAGTAATTCTTGCGGTGTTTCTAATATATAGATGACGACCTTCTAGGTGCCCGAGTCACTTCAGGCAAGGTGCTATTTTAGTGGTGCACAAATCACCAGTCACATTGTGCTGGAACAATAGGGAAGGCTCTCATCCGGAGCACAGCGGGTTCTGAATGGACTGGGGTCCAAGCATCAATGGCAGGGCAAAGTCAATTGGGGCCCTACAGACAGAAGCAGTGTGTGTCTGTGTCCACGGTTGTATTATGGCTACAGCCGAGTCAGTGAAACAACCAGTCCCCCAAATGACACAGAGCAACATGAGATCAAGGTTGAGATAATGTTGGAAAGTTTTTTTGGATAATAATAATTAAAATCAGCGCATGTCACCAACATTTTCTTAGCCTCCTTTCAGTTAGTTACTGCCACAGTTATTTTATTTTATTTGTTGTGGTTCCTTATTGATCAACATGTTTAAATTTAAAGCAAATGCAGTGACATTGATTACTTACAGTTAATTATAGGTGGTCCTTTTTTAATGGTGTGAGGAAGAGTACCAGCAATACAGATCAACAAATGAGTTTGTGCTGTCTTGACCTCAAAAGCTTACCAGGCTATCCATGAAGGCTATCTTGCACAACCTTACCTTCCTTTAATCTTACCAGGCTATATATTCCAGCTCAGTCACACAGTCTTAGCACTCTGTAATGTTTAAGGACAGCTTGTCTCAAGGGCTGAATAACTGAAAACTAGTCTTTTTGAAATATTGGGGCAAATCAATCACTTGGACCACGGTTAAAGAAAATACTAAAATGTTTACTGTCAAAAAGCAATTTAGGGTGATCTCAGAATTACTAGGGCTGGGTGATGTGGCAATAACATTATCATATTATTATCCAAACGCATTGCCAGAATTGATATTCATTCGATATCGATAAATATGACGAAAAACACTGGACGTGAGATTTTCCAGGAAATCAATGTCCAAATTCAATGCTCAAATGCATTAAAAAAATGCACAGCAGTATTTTCAGGTAGAGACTGTTATCTAACAAAAAAAATTGCATGTGTTATTGTGTGGCACAATAAGGTAAATGGAGCTGGAGAACATTTCCACAAAAGGTTGTGGAAATGACTTACAGCAATACCGACACACTCAATAGTGAGAAACTCTTTATTTTCCCTCAAATGTTCCCTGTGATTTCCATTTCGTTTTTAGTTTTCAAACCAATAACTTCCTTTATGATTCAGTCCTACAGAAGAAGAATGAATCACACAGATGGAAAATGAAGACTTTTAAGAGGTCACCTTCGGCTCCTTCCCAGAAAACTACAATTTAAGCTTTTTTCAGGAAATGGGAAATACCATTTTGAACATTAACAAGGCGACACTAAATCGTAACCCTTCCTCGACATTTACTGGTTGAACAGTGTAGAATCAAACTTCCCTCTGCAGTTCTTTCTTGGGCTTCTAGTCCAGACTATTGTGTGGTATATATATTTTAGGATGCCTACTATATAAGATTCTTATGAGATCCACATGTAGTTGTGTGGGAGACAAATGTACAGTTTGACAGTGTTATGAACAAGAATAAAAAGAGATTCCATGCCACCACTGGGTAATGCATTTCCAGCCAATGACAGACTGTCAACAGAAAATCTTTGCATTGTGCTTTTGTTCAGTATGGTTGACATGTTCAACAACTTGTGGATCCAACCTTAAGTTAATATTCCAGTCATTTGGCCTCTGTCAGCCTGAGACGTGTGAATCAGTTCTATCCACCTCTTACTACTCTTGACACGGAATATACTTTTGCATCGAATGAATTTACAGTCTAGCCGCTTCTTATGTCAGACAAGTTCTTGGAAAAGATCTTTAGGATTTAAAACGAGGGGGACCTTTGAAAGTCCTTGTTCCTGGTTGCATGAATTGGCAAAAATGAAAAGGAATTTTGTTTTGTAATCGTCTTTTATTTTAATGACAAATCAGTGTCTTTGTAACATATAGTTGTGGCAGCAGCTTTTACAGCTATTCCTAAATTCCCTCTTCAATTAGCTTTCTAATTGCTTGTAGTTCATTGTAATGCCCCATCAAAAAGTCCATTTGAAGTGCCTCTGTATCCAGCCAATAACAGAAATGTGCTAACATGAAATAGAACATAACAGGTCCCATGAAATCGATTGTATCATTGGAAACACTAATTAAGTCGTATTAATAAGTCACAATTGTGGCACTTTAGTCGTAAAATCCACAGTGACACATTTCCATGATTCGATGGGCGATGAGGCAAACGATAAGACATTACTCATCCTGTCTGGGCCTGACATGTTGACCTCTCCCCCACGCAGAAAGCCAGACTGGCCCGGATAAGAATAACGCAGACAGGCAGTTCCTGCAGTGGCTTCCTTCAGAGCAAACGCAACGACCTCCTCAACGAACTGCTGGAGCTCACGGTAAGGTTGCATGCTGATCAGTGAAACCTCACACACAATTTAACGTTATGACCATATGACCACACCGGTTTGAACCGGAGAGATGGAAGGGACAGCAACATAGAGGTGCTTCCACCTGCTTCCACCATGGTGGCGTAGTCAACTGAAAGCAGAACTCTCAACCTTATTGGTCAATGCTCCCAAATCATCCTGTCTCAGATCTCTGGCCCCATTGGTGTTTAGAACAGACAGATTGAAGAGCAGAATCCATTCATTAAGGGGCCGTAGCTGTCTCTGACAAGACTTATTAACGTGATCGTCTGGGCTTCTTCATTTCTGACCAGACAGTAATGGATCTCCTTTGTCTTCTCTAAATAGCTTGGCTTGCTCCCAGTTCACCCTGCTGTCTTTTCTTGTTCTCTGCTGTAGTTCTATTTGTTGTGATGTGTCTCGTTTCCCTTCAGAGGTCTGTTGTTTCTCGTTGTCCAGGTAATGAAGCCAACGCAGACATTTGCTCTTTTCTATAGCCGTAATTAAACACAGAGATGAAAAAATGCTTTCTGTGTTCAAAGCACCGCAGCCACCTTTGCTTTGCTTTGGTATTTGTCATGCTTTGTTACTGTCAATAAATGTGCTGTCTGCTATGTTGAAATATTCCAGCAGCAAATGGCCCTTAAACGATTCCATCAATTTAGCAGGCCGTATTCCTGTTGTGGGATGAATTAGGAGACGAGGTGTGTCAGAGCAAAACATATTTGCACATTGTAAATGAGTTTAATCACAGAGGGCCAGTATTTCCATTGCATAGATCTGAAAAAGGTATTGAAAATACAGTTGTGATTTTTTATGGTAATTTCACAACTACAATATATGTATTTTGTAACAGTATATGTATTTTAGAAAAAGAATAATCAGAATGCATTGCCAGTGATTATATTTACATGTACATTTTGATAATTTCATGTCTAATGCAACATGCAATCCGACAGTGTATATGAAAAACAACATCCACTGAACATTTTAAAATGCGTAAGTAAAACAAAACAGCTTTTAACACTACTGAAAATTTGGTTGAGTTTAAAGGGAGTTCACACTGAAAGTTTATAGTAATGTATAGTACATATAATGTCTTAGCATTCATTTTTACTCCTCTGGGGTTACTCATTGCCTTCACATAATAGTCTATATGATACTACCAACAATAAAATCATAGTAATATTATTAATAGCAATCCCCATAGGCAATGAGCAAGGTACATAGTAACTGATCACCAATAAAGGAACCAGAACCAAGCAGGTGCAGGCAGGGGTAGGGGGTGGATTCAACCCACATGCTAGTACAACCATCAACATATCAAACTGAGTGACTAACCTTTCACCATTAAATAGACAGGTATAACCTTTAATATCGTGATACAAGTGATTCAATGTATTGTTGGTCAATTACCACTCGGGTTTCCAGGCTGGACTTGCTATGCAAATTTATGTTCAAATACAGTGCAGTCCATAAGTATTTATACAATGGCACAAGTGTTGTGGTTTTGGCTCCAGCTCTATTGGATTGAAATGATACTGGGATAAGAGACTGCCAGCTTTAATTTGTGGGTTTCTTCATCCATTTAGGATTTAGCATTTTTCAAATAACAGCACGTTTTGTACCACCTCAGATCAGCTCAAAGTTTTGTCCTACCTCATCTCAATTCTCAGCTTCAACAATGTTGTTTTGGGGAAAATACATGCCCATTTTGTATTTGATGCCAGCAACATGTTTAAAAAAAAGTTGGGTCAGGGGAATGTTTACCACCGTGTTGCATCACCTCATCTTTTAACAATACTATTTAAGCATTTGGGAACTGAGGCGACCACTTGCTGTAGATTTGAAAGTTAAATGTTTTCCCATTCTTGCTTGATTGAGGATTTCAGCTGCTCAACAGTTCTGGGACTCCATTGTCATATATTTGTTTTCATAATGTGCCAAATGTTATCAAAGTGTGACAGGTCTGGACAGCCGGCAGGCCAGTTTAGCACGCAGACTCTTTTACTACAGACCCATGCAGTTGTAATATGTGCAGAATGTGGTTTGGCATTGTCTTGCTGAAATAAGCAAGGCCTTCCCTGAAAAAGATGTTGCAGACGTTGCTCTAAAGCCTGCATATATTGTTCAGCATTTATAGTGTCTTGACACATGTGCAAGTCACCCAATGCCATGTGCCCCCATACGATCATGGATGCTGGCTTTGAACTGTGCACTGATAAGAAGCTGGATGGTTCCTCTCCTCTTTAGTCCAGAGGATTCGGCGTCCATGATTCCCAAAAATAATCACAAGTTTTGATTTGTCAGACCACAGGACAGTTTTCCACTTTGCCTCAGTCCATCTTAAATGAGCTCAGGCCCAGAGAAGGTGGTTCTGGATCTTGTTTATATATGGTTTCTTCTTTGCATGGTAAAGTTTGAACTTGCATTTGTGGATGCAGCGACATACTGTGTTCACAGACAATGGTTTTCAGAAGTATTCCTGAGCCCATGCAGTGATTTCCACCTGGGAGTTGTGTTTTGTTTCTGCCGGCTGAGGGTCCGAAGATCACAGCCATCCAATATTGGTTTTTGGCCTTGTCCCTTGCATACAGAGATTTACATTTTACATTGAGAAACATTATTCTTACGTTATTGTTGCACTTTTGTTGCCTCTGTCCCAACTTTTTTGAAACATGTTGCTGGCATCAAATTCAAATTGGGCAAATTGGGCATAACAATAAAATGTCTCAGTTTCAACATTTGATACGTTGCCTATGTTATGTTTTAGGCAGATATGGCTTATACCGGACCTGGCTCACTTGTCTTCATTGATTATATAACTACTGATGGCAGCATTAGCATGAATTATGTACAGAAGTGTACAGAAACATCCTGTCTACTCAGCCAAAATATAAAACCACATATCTCTTAAGACATTGGATGGTAATTTACCATCAAGCAGGACAATGACTATTAACATACTGTAGACCAAGGAGTTTTTCAGGGACAAAAAGGAGGAATGTTCTAGATTGGCTTAGTCACCTTGAATACAGTTGAGCTGAAATCTACATGGAATGCATTTTTGATTCCTCAAAACAAACTGTGACTGAGGATGGCAGCAGCTCAGGCCTGACAGCATCTCCAGGGAAGATACCCAGCGTCTTATGATGTTTGTGATTCACAGATTTCAGACAGTTATTAAAAGCAAAGTATTTGCAAACAAATACTAAAAATCTTAACTAAGATAATGTTAATTGTCCCCATTACTTTTGGTTCCCTAAAATAGAGGACTATGTGTTAAAAGGACTATGATCTCTACACTGTGATGTAAATTCACTCAAATTAATGCTCTCAGTCTGCACTTTGACCACTTGTGCTAAAGTATAGAGATGACACAATATTTGTGACAAATTTGTGCCACTGTCAAAATAATTATTGATTGCACTGCATAAGTATTAGTATGATTATAATTAGTATCATTATTATATGTGGTTTTATTGTTATGGACAGATGCCCAGTCTCTCTCCATATCTTTTCCAAGGGTAGATGGATGTGAAAAACAAATTGCACATGGACCGTAAATCTGGCAGGCACTCAGCAACATTGTTAAACTGCGGCGGGGGCTGAAAACCATTCACATCTACCGAATGATAGACTTGGAGCTGAGCGTCCATTGAAGTTTTGGAAGTATAGCAATTATCACATATAAATGTCATCTGTAAAGCTAAAGCGTTCAGAGGCTTCATTTAGTCCGTGGTTCTACCAGGGCTGTAATCAGTCTGCCAGCTTTCTGGCACTTTGAATTAAGTTTCTCTAACTGAAGATAGATGCGTCAGTCTTCTCTGGTGTTAGGAAAAATGTCTCCCTTTATGGTTATTCTCAGTCCATAAGGTCGTATCACATTGGTAATGTGTTTTTGCTACAATAGCACACATCAACAGACGAAAGTATTCCATTGACAGGAGATGAACTAAAGTAAACTCCCAGATTAATTTGTCCAACTGATAAACTTTCAAAAGGTAATCCTTGAGAGGCATCCATCGTTGTTTCATGCTGAAAGGGCTGTGTGTGGAATTTCAATGAGGATAAATGGAAGCGTTTGCTGTTAATGGAGACATTTACCAGTGTTTTTTCCCCTAGCTGTTGTCCAGTTTGTCGCAAACTGAAGATATGTGTGTCTAAGTTTGGTTTCTTTTGCCATGATTGTAGTCAAAAGCAATTTAATGTTTAATTGATCAAATGATGTTTATTTGAAACAGGATAGTCCAATCGTTAATTTTTTTAGACTAGAATGTCTTATTCATGAAGGCAAATAAGCAATGATCAATATAAACAGTAAAGTAAAGCAATTTATCTCTTAATTTTTTATTGTCTTTTCTCTCCCCTTCAACTTTCTGAAGCAACAACCTTACAAGCAAAACAATATCCATGAGGTACTAAATCAGCCACCACATGATGTTGAAAATGAAAATCTACACATACAGCATTCTCTTTTCTGACAGAACTAGTTGGTTCTGTCAGAAAAGACTGAAACAGCAGCGGCACAAAAGTAGTTGGTTTCCATATTGACATGAAAGAGTTAAGGGGCTAAAAACACTTCTACTATTATGCCAAGTAATAGTATATCACTTGTTAACAGTGTTTTGTGTGATTTCTCTGGGTTTCTGTGTATTTCTTATGTCTGTCCACCAAGGGCTCAGAAGAGGAACAACAGCGTAGTGAGAACCTGTCCTTACTAGAAAGCCAACACCACCATCTATTGCACTGTCTGGAGAAGACAACTGTGAGTCTGTAGTACTACTACCACACTCAGTGATTAGATAACACTACTAGCACACTCAGTGATTAGAATACAATACTATCACACTCAATGATTACAATAAAATACTACCACACTCAATGACTAGAATACAATACTACCACACTCAATGACTAGAACACAATACTACCACACTCAATGATTAGAATACAATACTACCACACTTAATAACTAGAATACAGTACTACCACACTCAATGATTAGAATACAATACTACCACACTTAACTACTAGAATACAGTACTATCACACTCAATGATTAGAATACAATACTACCACACTTTACCACTAGAATACAGTACTACCACACTCAATGATTAGAATACAATACTATCACACTCAATGACTAGAATACAATACAACCACACTCAATGACTAAAAAACAGTACTATCACACTCAATGACTAGAAAACAACATGTATGATAAATCGTATTCATTTATAAGTGCGGGTACACACTCAACATTCCAGCAGCTGTCTTGTAATCCCTCTCTTACTTCACAGGCCCATGAGTTTGTGGATGAGCAGCTGTATGAGCAGAACTGCCTGGAGACCACAGCCCAGAGCTACGCCTCCCGCAGCCCCTCCGTCTCCAGCCAGGGCGGGCCCATAGGCACATGCTGTACCCGTCGGGTGAAGAGGAACTCCCCGCTGCCCAACTCTAGTCGGGCCCTCCAGCCCAGTCACCGGCCGAGCCCGTTACAGGAGCTCAGCGCCCTGCACATCCAGTGTGGGGAAAAGCCACCACATACTACCAGGTACCACCAGATGACCAGGCACATGGACACAGGTTGAGGTTTCCTATACTTAGGCACTGATCTACAGTCAACTAATGACATGAACACCTGACAGTGTCTTGGCTCGACTTGGTGATAATCTGTGCTCTGTAAATGCACAGTTTTGCCATAACGATATTACGACCACTTGTTGGTTCGTTTGAAGAACTCACTGTCTCTTTGTTCTCTCGCTATTCTCTCTGTAATCTGTCTGTCTCTTCTCCCCTCCCTCCATCTCTCGCTCTCTTTCTATCTATCTGTCTTCTCACCATCTCTTGTCTGTCTCTCTCTCTTCTCTCAGTCGCTCAAGTCTCAACATGAAGGCAGACGAGGCAGGCCTGGTCAACTGCAAGGGTGGTCAAATCACCACGGCGATCATCAGCATCCCTACGGCCTCATCGGCCACACCTGACGGAGACGGTCTGCACGGACCCCCCCAACGCAGACCGCCCCCACCCGCCAGCGGCACACAGACCCCGAGTATTAACCCCGCCACCAGCTCCAGTGTCATCAAGGTGTCCGCTCTGTGACTGTGTGACCGACCTGTTCAACAGACCGATTGGGCTGGAGGGGAGGTGAAAGGAGGCTTTCACTAGAGTTCTGCCTTGAAGGACCCCTGTCACCTGTTGAGAAAACCCCCACTCGTGTTCTTTGGAGTGCGCTTGGCCTTTTGGGCAGCCAGGGGAAAGTATACACTGACAGAAATGCTTCAAGGCAGCTGAGTAGCCAATTGTATTTGCATTGAAGAAAAAAAAAAAAAACGGGCCAGTATGTGTGAATAGCGCGTTTCGCCAAGAAAAAGGAAGTCTCTGTGTCTTTGTGCACTTGGCACCTACACGTTAGTGTCTCGATCTGCCTACAGCTCAACTCTAAATGTGTGAAACATATTCTTACACTTGATGAGATTCCAAGGAGGAGGAAGACAACAGTCAGTGTTTTATGTTTGGTTGGTACTCTGTGTTGTGTTGTTTGTCGTTTTCTAGTTTCACCTTGATTGACGCTGCTTTGGAGTTCTTCACTTCTCCAGTAGACGAGGTGTGTCTGCTAGAATGATTGTGGTGTTTCTGGGGGTTTTCTGTGTGTGTGTGTGGGTGTGTGTGTGTGTGTGTGTGTGTGTGTGTGTGTGTGTGTGGGTGTGTGTGTGTGTGTGTGTGTGTGTGTGTGTGTGTGCGCGTGTGTGTGCGTGAGAGAGAGAGATTATTCTTTTATGAACCGTAAATATTTTAGTGGTCTGAACACCTCTCCACAATGTCCTTAAAATAAAAATAACATAAATGCCAGACAAAATGTTCAATGGGCTACACTCTAGAAATGAAAGGTTCCTGTGGGATCCTTAAGGGTTCTTCAAATTAATTTTTTAGGGGAACCCCTATGAATACTTAGAGAAACCCATTCAAAGAGTTCTTTAAGGAACTCTTTCAATTTTTTCTCAAATAACTTTTTAATGACCCCCCTCTAACTTTTTCATCCAGAGTTTATAGAGGTTCCCCCATGGGTTTAATTTGAAGAACCCTCAAAGGAACAATATTGTTTTAGAGTGAAACTACTTTTTAGCCACAAATATATCAGACACATACCATTTCAGTTGCTGTATCCATCTCTAGCTATGCCTTGGTCTCTTTCTTACTGGTCCTCCCTCTGTCCATCTCAATGTCTATGTATCTCTCAGACTGTCCTTGTTTTTAAGACTTTAGAAAAGCAGTCAAGTTATCATATCTGCTCAGTTGAAGACACAATCACTGTGGTCCCTTGAAGCCACGGACGTCCATGTCATTGCCCTACTGTGATGTGAACAGGCCTCTTCTACAGGTTACATTAACTTCTGTCCCTTGGAGTTCCATGCTGTAGGTGCCTGGTGTTTGCAATAGCTTGTGACTACTTGCCAATATGTGCTATAACAAAAGTATAACAGATGAACACGTCTTTTGTTTTGTTCTTTATGCGCACATTATTATTTCAATATGTAGGTTTTTGAATAATGAAAACGAAACCGCCATGTCGCACATTCGAGGTATCGTATGTTTTTGTATTGACTTTGTGAACTCAGCCGTGGCAAATAGTTATGCTATCCACAACTAGTCCATTGTTGTGTGTAATTATGGATGTTTAGGAAAAAAAGACAATTTTAACTTGATGTTGACCATGTCACGTGAAAGATGACTTGAATTCTTACACCACCCTAAACACTTGGGTTTTATTTGTCTACGTGCAGGTATAGGCCTGTTTACGCCACACCCTTTAAAGAATGCAGCCGGACCTTGACAAGGTGACCAGGGTTCAAACTCCAGGCTTCCAGTTCAGGTTATAGTCATTGGCCTGGACAAAAGGCTGGAGTTTGTCTCTGGGCACAATAATGGGAATTCGACTGCAGGTCCATTACAAACACTTGGTACTGTTTCATGCATAGCTAGGTTTCTTTATTAGGGTCTCCATTAGCTATTGCCAATGCAGCAGCTGTTCATCCTGGGGTAGACACAGCACAAAACGTAATACAAAACATTGATAGAAAAGGAAAGCTCAAGGACAGGGTTACATATGTTAAAATATAATAGTTAAAAAAGAGGTAGAATTATTGTACTGACAAAACAGTGATTAGTGCCGGTTAGTATTCTGTTGAGGTCAATGGAGAATACAAAGCTATCCTGTACAGTCCACAGTGGTCCTCTCATTACTGTTTTACGATAGAAAGCAAATGGACACGCCTCTGTTTGAGAAGGAATGTGATAGGTTGCCTGTTATCATTGTTATGCCGTCGTTTGTTTCGACTTCTTAGATTTGGTTTATTGTGAACTGGGCTTTTCTCTGCTCTGTATTATCTGTCTAATGTTGTTTATCATTTGACTTTGTCTTTTATCAGAATGACTATAAACTAATGTAGTGTCAGATAAACATTGACATCTGCCACCCAAACCTGGCTTGTGGGCTTTTTTTCTGTCAGACAGAGGATATTAGAAATGTCCATCTCGTACTTCACACATGAAGTTTGCACGAAGAACTACATCTTATAGCCTGCTCTTTAGGTGCTTAGTATGCAGCCTTGTTAAAAGAAAACGGATTCACTGGGTTCATTTCTCCAGCTGGGTTTTGTCACACAACAGATTATCCCTTCCGATATAACCTTGGGGAAATCATACAGCTGGGGTTGATTGAGCCATATGGCATGGAAATGTGCATGTAAACTGAAAAGCAGTTCTGAACCAGTTTTATTTTACACATATGTATATTCAACAAAATGGTGGTAGTTGTATATAACATATTATGTGACAGAGTATGGCAGACATGTGGTCTTGAACTGTTTAAAAACGCCCTATTTCCCCTGTCCCCAACATCAAAGGGCGGGGAGTGTTTCAGTAATTTAAAAAAGTTTAAGACATGCAGCCCGACCAATTGTGACCAAGCAGATTAACTTTGAAAAGATCTGATGGGAAAAACCCATATAATTGGTAAAAAGTATAATTAGTGGAGACAAATGGATCTGGACACAACAGCAGGTTTCCAAATATTTTTAGGAACTTCAGCTGATGAGTTGCCTGAAGCGTGAGAGGAAAAGTAGATAGAGATAGATGATGAAGGAATACCGAAGTGTTGAGGTGACTTGCATAACTGTCCACTATTCTGAAATTTGTGTCACCCAGAACGACTGAAGCATTACCTAAGTGGATGCCTCTCAGAACAGATCAGGACCAATCCAGCAGTTAGTTCCCCAGCCTTGCCCTGTACAAGATCTTCAGCATACTCCATCACCTTTGACCACCTCTCTCCACTCAGGACAGGTTTATGAGAGAAAACTGGAAAGACTTTGGTAAATTCAGAGGCCATGATTAGAATGTATTACTGGTGCAGACAAATTACGTTTTTTCATTTGCAATTCTTCTAGGCAGTTCAAATGATTAATTTAATGGACCATCAATTAAAATAGTGTTATAAATCATTCAGTCTTCAGATATTCCTGTAAGTTATTCCAGTGATTACCACTAGAGGTCAGGTTTGGCCTGTATTCAACCAGTGAGCCTACACTATATTGTGAAAAGTGCCTATCAGGGATGAGATCCTATTCATATTGCCTGAGAAAGGCATTGCCTATGCCTTTCTCATTAACACTTTATGACAGTTACATGAACAGTGAACAAAGGTGAGAGCCAGCCGTGCTAGACTATAAAGGCTGATGACAATATGGCTTTTGGTTATACCTCACAACAATTCACCACAAATAAAAGCCATTGACAAAGGCCCAGAGACTACAGCAAGGCTTCACGAATGAACACCAGCTAAACAGCATAATGATAACTGGGCACTAACCGTGACTTGGCCCTCAGCTCAAAAAGCTGGTGCAGTGTCAGGAAAAAGAGTATGTGAAACTGGCTTTCAAGTTGG
Source organism: Esox niger (assembly GCA_016801105.1). NCBI lineage: Eukaryota > Metazoa > Chordata > Actinopteri > Esociformes > Esocidae > Esox > Esox niger. The sequence continues at coordinate 67,094 of JACXGJ010000388.1, forward strand.
TTAGCCAGACACCCAGGACAATTCAAACTTCCTAATCCTAAATTCAATAAACAAAGTCCTTCAGCTGCGCAATGGGATGATGGATGGAGAACAGTTGTTTCATGCGTCTGTCCGCAGGGGCGTCTGTCCGCAGCGGCGTCTGCTGCGCGCTCTGGCACTGGACATATTTCCTCAGATTCTTTGGTCCTGTAGACAACAGGTAGGGGAAGGCGGTGGGATAGGGGCACATGCAGGCCAGATGCAGGTCAGGGTCAGGGTTCACATTCTTTCCTAAAAGAAAGTGAGAGATTCACATTGACTTACCTCCCAATGACGCTGGGAAAGAAACTCTGCATAGCGACGTGAACCCAACAGCAGTCACAGAGCGTCTAGCTGTGATTATATTATGGCAACAAAAGGACACGCCGTGAAGATCTTCTGAATGTATTTGTGTTGTACCATAAAACAACAGTTGGAAATCAAGCTGACTAATAACAGGAGACAGTGTGTTGAAGGCAGCCTCTCTACTTCTCCCTAAAGGACATGATTTATTCATACAGCCCCATTTCCTTGCTTTTGGAATTGAAGTCGGAGCTACTTCCTCTCCTCTCCCCCATCAGGGAATGCCCAACATACAGATAAAAAAACCGAGATGATAATAGTACTCATTTAGATGGAATCAGGTCGTTCGCCAGAAGGCACGGAGCTCTGACTACAATTCTGGTCCAAGTTCTAGCCAATAGGAAGACCATGTCCATTGTGCATTAAGGGATATTTACAGATGGAGTGCAAGTCAGGATTAACCCCTTCCTCTACTGGTCTATGGAGTGTTGTATCCTGGTAAAAAAAAGAACTGACACTCAGGTGCTTCCTTACTGACAGGGCAGTGCTCCATCCTCCAGAGATAACCTTTGTGTTACTAATTTCAGCAGACACTTCCCTTAACACCTCTTTAGACTAAAACTGGTTTTACTAGGAAATACAATTGCAGGACAGAACTGCCAATTTTTGGGTTGCTTTACCTGAGGAGCACCAAGTAATTGCATGGGCATGTGCTCTCGCTCTCCGGGGTGATCAAACTTTCAAAGAGGTTAACATTTGCAAGGACAGGTGCCAGACCTAGTAACAGGGTGTGAGATCTCAAACCTCTCCCTGACCCAGTCAGTAATACCAACTGGCTTCAAGACCTGCCTTGTCCCTGTGCCCAAGAGTGCCAAGTCGACCTGCATATTTCATTTCATTAGCACTCACATCTGTTTCCATTAAAAAAAATGTAATCTGGTAATGTTTGAAATCAACGCTGTTCATCCAGGAATGTGGGACTCACTCCAATTTGCATACCTCATCGACAAATGCACATACGACGCAGTCTTAATTGTAATTCACACTGCCACCTCTCACCAGGACCAAAGATTCACTGGTGTCAGGACCAGAGATTGTGGTGTCAGGACTACAACATCTCCCTCAACTTCAGCAAGACAAAGGAGCTAATCGTGGACTCCAGATCGAGGGGGAGAATGCCACCATTGAAATCAACGGAGCTGAGGTGGTGCAACTACACCGTTCCTAAATGCCCAAATCTCTGATGAACTAACATGCTCTGAACACCGAGATGGTTGTGAAGAGAGCGTGTCAGAACCTCTTCCCCTTTTGGGAGGCTGAAAAAAGTTGGCATGGGCCATCAGATCCTCAGAAAGCTCTACAGCTGCATCACCAAGCACATTTTGACATTCTGCATCCTAGCTTGGTATGGCAACAGCCCTCGATTGCAAGAAGAAGAGCAGCTTTGTGAGAAACATGGCTTGGCAACTCTCCATGAGCTTTTTTCGCTTCACTTCCAGGTTCCCTCCTTGCATGCTCTCTTGGAATCTTTTTTTAACCTTCCCAGATGTCCTGATGGGATGCAGCTGTGCAGGTCAGTGCTGAGCCTGTTGGATGCTCATGGAAGGTTCTGGAACCTGACAGTATTCTCTTTATCATAGGGGCATTGGGGCGACAATGATGCAGCAGAGTGTGGCTGGTTTGAGCCACAGTACATGGTGTCAACCAAGATAACCTCATATGCACACATCACATATTCACTTGGTACTGATACTAGTTATTGCTAGTCATATAATTTTGCATTTGACTTTCATTAGTGGTATTTATATTACTGTGTATATATTTCTTGCATAACTAGTCTCTCATAAAACATCACTAGGTCTATGATATTTTTTTTTTATCTGTTAACCAACCATCATCTGTGTAAAAATCGAAAAAGGGAAAACACCATTATTGTATAATGAAATCATGAAAGGCAGTGCACTCAACCTGACTTATGGTGTTTGGGGGATGTCTGAACGTAAACCCCAATGTAAGTTTTATGAAACAGACAAGTGTTTTGATGCACCCAGATTTTTTTTCAATACTTTTATTGATGATTGTTATTAAAAGTGGAGTGAAAACCCTTTTGGAGGTTCATGGAAAAGCCATCAAAACAATATCTGTACACATATTGCCGCAGTGAAAAGTTGATACTGAAATAGGTCTCTGGGTGATGTTTCAAAATGTTAAATGTATTGTCTCCGTTAAATTAATGGTAGCTCAGTTGCCACTAATTTTAGTGTGTCAAAGCACTTTGTTTCGACGGTTTAGAGGAGGCCTTTTGCTTGTTTTTCTAACTTTCGTGTTAAGCGAGCAGTGTAACAAAAAGCAATAAGGCTTGGCGGGGCTGTTCATTTTTGTATTATGATGTGGGCGGCTCAGGGTAGACTGAATATAATCAACATTTTTATTTACAGTTCAAATATCAGAAATACCACTCCGTTTGATTCCACAACTCGCAGCAATTTGATCTGCTAAAATCAAAATATGGCAGATTTTTTGATGTTAGAACTCACATATAGAATCCTAGTCAGTCCCTAAAGACCAACTTTTTTGTTGCATGCTGATATTTGCTTTGCAAATGCTTGGGATCTTTGACATCCTTAAAATGATTTTTGGAGGATAAGTTATTTGGAGGGAAAAACGGATTTCCTTGGAAGGCAATTAGTTCTAAAGTACTCCGCATGTGCTGTTGCACATGATTTACATCTTATTCATCTTGTTCAATGTTTCTGCTAGAAGCCAGCCTTCAACCGATGATTAAATGCATTGTGCAACAAGTTACAGCATATATATTTTTTATCTTTCTACTAATCAAAACGTTTAGAGTGTAATTCAGATGATCTTTCCAATCTTCCCAACCCTAGCCGATAATTGTGATTAGAAATTTCAGTAGTTCGAGATCGTTTAAATCTATAGAAATTATACCTAACTTTGCATGTCACAACATAACGTTACTTGTAAACCACCAGGAGGTATTCAACGTTTGGACGAACTATCGAAATGTCTACGAGATAATGCCATTGCAGTTCAACTGTAGAGCACGCTGGAACCCGAATCTCGGAAAATGTGGGTGGCGCGTCTAAACAATATTAATAAATCTGATATACTAAGAAAACAATAAATATCTCAAAAAGTATAACATCTCTAATCAGATTAAAATGTTGCACGAATGAGCTATACTAAAGCACTGTTACATGTGCCAATATATGTGAGACCGCGTGGCCTAATGGATAAGGCGTCTGACTTCGAATCAGAAGATTGAGGGTTCGAGTCCCTTCGTGGTCGTTTAGTTTCGTCTTACAACCTGACGCAGACTTCTTGGAGCTTCGTCCTGGAACCTCAGGCGTTCACGTTTTGATTTTGGACCACACATTAAAACAATTATTATAAAAACCCACACCACCATTGATTACTTTTACCAGATGTGTAGATACCTTGATCTAAAGCAACAAGAAAATCTCGATCCGTGGGAAGTCCCGAAGTGGAGTTCGGGAAGCATTGGTTTAATGGTTAGTGTGATACATAAATGTTACTAATTCGCACCTCAGTGTCAGAAAGCGATATTTCTGTCCTCCAGTTAAAACTATTTAGTCGCCATACTGTCAATGTAGTATTAATTGATATAAAAAATTACTGAATTGTTTTTATTATATACATATTTTCTTTACTGCGTAAACAGCGTCAGCACTGTGCAATAAAACATTGCAACCTCATTGGAGGAAATTAAATGGCGAACGTACGCGCTCCCCATGAATGACAAAAATATTTTCACAGAGCCAAAGCAAAGCAGAGAATGGCGAGGCTCAGATATCGACATCGAGGAAGGCAAACCATTCCTAAACAATAATATCTGGAGATAATATACACTGAGAGACAAAATCAAGAATTGTGTTTATGGAATCCACATCAGGACATGAAGCACGCGCGCATTCCTGAACAAGATCAGTGTCTTTGCTCGTTCCATCATCGTCTGCTTCTTCATCAAAGTGTTTTTTTCTGTTGACAGTTTATTAGCTACGATACTGTGACATTGTTAGAGGCATACTTGAAAGGACAAGCAAGTATTTTATTTGAAGCCTGTAACTTATAAAAATGGAACGACAGCTTTCCAAGTCAGAGCGCAAAAACATGGATACTTGCTTGAGACGTCTGAAGCAGGAACTGGTATGTTATCTAATTCGAATCATTATTATGATTTTTTTTCAATGTAATTCATATTCTGATGTAGGATTTGAACAAGTTAAAAAGCAAGTTTTAACATGTTAAAAAGCAAATGCATCTGGTTCACATAAGAAGTATCACAAACAGCTGTAACAATATGTATTTTAGTATTTAGTTACATAATAGCCTAAATACACAGTGCCATTGAATACATTCATAAACGAATCACTAAAATTCCCCAAAATGCATTAACTTCCAACATCGTATGATTTTGCAGACGCTTGTGCCACAAGCTTGAATCTTGGGGCCAAGCAGTATAAGAAATAGTAGAGTAAATGGATTGGTTGAGCTACCTTTCTATTATCCACATTCAACTGCTACCTATAATTGATATTCCTAACCCTTAAAACACAGCTATGTGGGCTATACAGGTGTTTTATACCCTATAAGGATGTAAAATTAGAAACAATCCACTGAAAAAAATAGATACAATTGAAAAAAACTGATTGATTGGTAAATGCAAATAAATTGATTTGTAACAGTGTAAATTTGTTTGTTTTCTAGCTCATTCTGTTTTTGCAAGACCATAAGAGATGCTATAGTCAAAAATACTCTGAATAAGTATCATCCACATTCTGTGTGCTCAGTGCTCACATTCCAGTTCTTTTGGCAGCTTCAACACAGCATATTCAAAGCAGCATTAATCTAGCACAACAATTGGAACACTCTTCAAATGGATAGAATGTTCGTTAACACATATGCCCCTAGGCAAAGCATGCGTCGTCTGCAACATGACCCTTCTGTGGCTTCTGGGTTTTCTGAACTGAATTAGCTCCGCGTCTGTCAACCGGCCTGGCACCCTAACCACGACAGGAGGCAGCCCTGGTAGGGCCATTTGTGTGAAGTCATTGCCACATCACAGTTTGTTCCTAACCCAAAAGAGTGAGTCTGTCATCCATGTGATAAGGCCGATACACAGAGGAACAGATAGCAGATGCGAGTTAAGAATGTAATCTGTCCACTCCTGTATCATGCGGAGCGCAGTCTGCGTCTTGTTCCCCTGAGGTGTTGCCGGTGCCAACGTTGCCACATGTCTGTCTGCGTCTGCCCCTCCGGTTTTCCCCTGAACAACAGTGCCAGAGAGTTAATGCCATACTGTTATGCCAATGCAGTTAACAAGCAAGAGCCAGTAAGGCCAATAGAACAAAATTGAAATGAATAGGGCAAATTAGCCTGATTCAATCTAAATCAGTTTATTGTGGATGTTCTGTCTTAAATCAAAGTCTTTTTATCATCTAAAAATGATCTATGAAATTGGAACACACAAAGCCAAGCCTGACCTGACCCCATCATCCACGCTCCATAGCTGCTGAATGGGTAGCGTGTAGTGTGGCCTTATGGAGGGCATTATGGGTTTGGAAATTTGGTGTCACAAGGTCACGCCGAACTATGAACTCTGACGTCTGTGCTTCTAAGACAATTTAAATTTCTGCTGACGACTGGAAACCTTTACTCTTTTGTGGCATAACTCTGCGTGCATGGGAAAACAAATTCTTGAGTATAAAATAATGCAATTTTGCAAGAGAACAGCAACTGTTGTTCATCGTGCGTCTTACAAAAACTAATTTTCATGAGAAGTTGCATGGCCCTATTTTCAGGCAGAGACTATATGATAGCACTACGTTTGATATCGATACCAGCACAAATTCCACTTCATAGATCTACTTTAACTTGTCTGCCTCTGGACTTTTAAAAAAAAACGTCTGTCATGGAAATCTACAGAAAGGAGGGAGGTTGTGGGTGTGCCGTAAAGTCATGAAACTTCTGAGAGGAAAACACTGCCAATGAAGCTATGTCCTGAGGTGGTGAGCAGAGCTACTGATTTTGTATGCTCTTTGTTACCTCCTGGGCGTATGGGGTGGTAGGCACCTCCTGGGCGTAGGACTGGTAGTGGTCTGGCCCAAAGTCGAAGCAGCAACCTCAGTTGGTCTGTTTGGAGCCTCTGGTTCCATTCTCCAACCAGCCCTTCCTTCCCTTGGCTATATTTGTCTGGGGTCACATTGGCAGCTGTGGGGTTGCATGATTTGATCATTGTGTTGCAGATCTGATAACCTCACGCGGTTCATTTGTTCTACTCTAATTGTTGCAGAGATTGGATTAAAGTGATTTAAAATAACAATGAAATAGTCAATAGAATATGTATGCAAGTGGGTTAAGAGCTAGCTTGATACATTATTTTTCATCTCCAAGTAATTATAATTTGATGTGCTTGCTCTAGAGCCTAAACAATAATAACTATCAACACAAAACCAGCTCTTAAATGTCCGGTCAGCTCCATATCACGTTGCTTGAGAAGATGATTTTGATATTATCTATTGTTTCTGTGAAATATTTTTGTTTATGAAAAACATTTTTAAAACATGTTTAATGGTAATCACATTGAATCAGGACAAAACCAAAATTTCTAGACATATGTCCTCCTATACTATTTAACTCATATAAGTGATGAACTCCAAACCAGCATTAATATTATCCTAAAGTCAATTTGGATAGTTGATACAATGTCTACTATAATAGTGGTAGACATTTGCATAAGCTAACATGGGTTTAAATGAGAGCCACACCGAAAGAGATTACAAAATAATCATACTTCTTCATTCACCTAGTTTAGATAACTTGTGCTAATAAAAATGTACGTAACATGTGTTAATTACCTCTAATAAAAGGGAAACCTTCAAGGTAGACAGAGCAAACTAACGTTGTTTCAAATGTTAGGCTATGACAAACTTGTAATCCTTAAATGTTTATCGACTAAGACTACCACGATTTGCAGAGTTTGCATAAATAAAGCTACTAACATTTTCTTTTGAACGATTCAAGCTAGAGACACTAAGACAACTTTGGGCTTGTTTGTTTTACGAGAGATTAAAACTATACATAGATTTATCTTAGTTTGTATAATAATTTCCATTGCATTTGAATTTACAGTGGCATATTCTAAATTAATAGCGTCTCAAGCGGCCTTCGATTCGTGTTCACACCTGCATATATTGAAGTGGGCTAGCACCACCCTCAACCTAGGGCTAACATGCGCTGCACTGGAGCATGGTTAGCACTAAATCTTCTGGGCCCCAGAAACACGATGCCAAAATAACCAGTGTGGACCCGAGTCGAGAACTAAACCACAGAACGTTTATTCTCCAATCACAAAACTTGCCTTATCACTTAATTTACATACCGAAAGCTTCGTATTTCTGTGTGGGTCCTTTCACTCTGCAAACTTTTGTCATTTCAATATACCTGCTAAATCTACACAAAGTAATTATTGCAGCTTGCTTTGGGGCTTGTTAAAATTAAGATTTTTTATGTTTTTCTACTTCTTTGCGTAGATTTATCTTGATCAACCGATGTCATTAAGTTGTTAATTGAATCGTGGTAGCGGAATATTGATAGTGTGTCAGTGATGTAGGCTACTGTAACATTATTCGCATGCCAGAGAGAATGTAACATAGCTTTTCATAGAATGTAAAGTGGTATTGTGTCTTATTTGTAGGTTAGCCCAGGGTTAAACCTTAGCCCAGGGTTAACAAACTCTTGTGTGAACATAGGTTGAGCTAACTCGAGACCCGTCTTAGCCTGGGGCTTCGAACAATGTAGTGTGAGATATTTTGAGTGTTTTCAGTATAAGTGTAATGTGTAATAAGTACTATTTGATATTTTTGACATTAGGCATTTTGGTTGGACTTTAAGGGCATTGCACAACACATAACATACACTGACTTCTATTTCTCCATAAAATGTGCCTTTGGTTATTATGAGCTAGTGGCCCGAGATTTGATCACTAAATGTCTCCAATAATGATCTTGTAAGGTCTGCCACACCAGGAAACTGCCCATTAGACCACCTCCCAATGTTAGAGGCCCCAAGAGACCTGGCCTAGATCACCCCACCACAGGTCCCTGCTCTCTGGGTAGTACCCAATAGAAATTGTGTTTATTTTGCCGCTATTTACTTAATTCTGCTGCTAGAGGTAGACAACTCAAAGACAGAGTACTCAAACTTGTAAAATTGACATAAGGGGATGTAAGTGGTGAGAGTGTTCTATACATAAATGTACAGTTCATTTACATATTTGCAGGTATAGAGTTTCAGTAGATACATCTATCTAGTTGTTGGGAGAATGTTTTTGATGAAAATAAGTAAATAAATAAAAGAGTTGTTGGAAAAGACCAGTGAGCCAGATTCAGATCCATACTGTAGCAGTACATGTGTAGCTGAGGCAGCAATTTAGACACCTGGACAACCCTGCATTTAACGAATCCTTCAAATAGAAACTGCAGGAGAAAACATATCGGAGAGTGTTTCCAATAACTTGTTTTTAATGGTTCCTCTAATAATCTTTTGAATAACGTTATTAAGAGGAAAGTTCTCAAAGTGGTTATTTCAGGAACAATCATAAGGAGTTCTTCAAAATGACTTTTCAATTTTATCTTGGAAAATGTACAGTTAATTTATTGCTCTCTGGGCAGTTCATATTTCTGCTGTCTGGGCGGTACAGAGGCTTGGCGCCCCCCATTACATTATACTATATGCATAGGTAAAAAGTACAAAGTTAAAAAAGCTCATCTAGGGGCAGCTCTGTTCACCACTTTAGGAAAGTTTGTAATTAATATCAGGTAAAGGGAGTTCATAATTAACCAGTGAGTAATACAATAAAAAGGAAGAGTGAACAATTATCTATTTAGGTCACTGGTTAGTTACAAACTACATTTACCTGGTAATTTAAGTCTTAAACTGGAATTGGCAAAACTGGTATATACATCCACGTACTTTTGCTTTGTACTTTTACATCTCTGACTATATGGCCAAAAGAGTTTGCTAGGTATCCCATTCCAAAACGATGGGAATTAATATGGAGTTAGCCCCCACCCATACCTTTCCAACTAAAACAGCTGAACAGCGGCCACTATTTTGAGAAAGCTTTCCACAATATTTTGGAGTGTCTCTGTGGGAATTTGACAAGAAGGCCTGGCTTGAACACCCAACGGTGTTCAATAGGGTTGAAGTCAGTGCTTTGTGCAGGCCACTCAAGTTCCTCCACACCAACATCATTGGTCTTTTTGGATCCTGCTGAGTACACTGTGGCAAAGTCATGCTGGGACGGGAAAGGGCCTTTCCCAAACGGTTGCCACAAAGTTGAAAGTTGAAAGTGGCCAGAATGTTATTGTATACTGTAGCATAAATATGACCCTTCACTGGAACTAAGGGGCCTAGCCGAAACCCTGAAACACAGCCCCAGACCATTATCCCACCTCTACCAAAATTTACAGTAGACACTCAGCATTCCGATAGGTACTGTGTTCCTGGCATCGGTCACACCCAGATTCATCCATCAGACTTCCAAATATCAGAGTGTGATTCATCACTCCAGAAAACATGTTTCCACTGCTCTAGATTCCATTGGTGGCGTGCTTTACGCCACTTCAGCCCACTTCAGCTAAAACTTGGCATCTATGTTAATTATGAGGCTTGTGTACAGCTGCTCGGCCATGGAAACCCATTTCATAAAACGCCCAACGCTGATGTTGTTTCCAGAGGCAGTCTGGAACTCTGTGGAGTAATGCAGCAGATGATGGGCGATATCTTCAGCAATCGGCGGCCTTGCTCTGTGAGTTTGTGTGGTCTACCACTTACCACTTTGTGGGGGGGGGCTGTTATTGCTCCTAGACATTTCCAGTTCACAATTACAGCACTTACAGTTGAACGGGGCAAATCTAGTAGCGCAGAAATTTCTTGTGGCAAAGGTGGCATGCTTGGAAAGTGCTACATTTTAATGTCACTGAGCTCTTCAGTACGACCCATTGTACTGACAATGTTTGTATATGGACATTTCATGGCAATGTGCTATGGGTGAGCAATGGGTGTGACTGAAATACCTGAACTAAAAAAAATTGTAGAGTTGTCCCCATACTTTTGGCCACGAAGTGTAGCTCTGCTATCTGGGCAGTACATAGGCCTGGCTACCCCGTGACATAGCTCTGCTCTCTGGGCAGTACATAGGCCTGGCTACCCCGTGACATAGCTCTGCTCTCTGGGCAGTACATAGGCCTGGCTACCCCGTGACATAGCTCTGCTCTCTGGGCAGTACATAGGCCTGGCTACCCCGTGACATAGCTCTGCTCTCTGGGCAGTATATAGGCCCCCCCGTGACATAGCTCTGCTCTCTGGGCAGTACATAGGCCTGGCTACCACGTGACATAGCTCTGCTCTCTGGGAAGTACATAGGCCTGGCTCCCCTGTGACATAGCTCTGCTCTCTGGGCAGTAAATTACCCTAGCTATCCTGTGACATTGCTCTGCTGTCTGGGCAGTACATAGGTTTGGCTAACTCGTGACGTAACGCTGCTATCTGGGCAGTATAGAGGACTGGCCTGTATGACTTGGACGCAGATTCCATTACTCCCCTTGACCAACAAAAATTGCCTTTCATTCTTAATTAGAGATGTGGGGGAGTTTTGGTAATGTGTGTGTGTTACATAAGTGTTTGATAACCTGGCCTTGGTCTCCTTTTACCATCATACAATAAATAAGTGTAGGTGTGTTTAGTTGGCACTCCCTAAACTCATCTAACATTTAGAGACCTTGTTCGGCTAAACCTTGTCTATAACAATTCCGTAAATAAACACTAATCCAGGGAAACATTTTTAAATGTTTCAAATGTGTCAGGATTACTCCAATGTTCTTTTTCTCAACTGAATGAGTGAACACATAAGAGCAGAAACCCCAATCTGAAGTGAGCACAATGATAGTGTTCATTGTTCATTTATTTACATTGGGCGGGATTTAATTTGCATTCATGCATATTCAATGACCAGCATGAATGTTAATGTTTGATAGTTGTTGAATTAACACTTTCTTCCAGCTTTGAGGGAAGAGTTTGATATGATTTATCAGAAAGAAGCACAGGCATAGCATTTCTGAGAACATTTAATGGGCGTTAGAACTTTTAATTACCAGTGATTACTCCCCCATATGGAAGAATTCACAGTGAAATAGGCAGTTTGCTTATACTTTCATCACTGCATTTGTGGGCTGGACTGTCTTTAACCTGGTCTCTAAACCTCAACAATTCTCCAGATGTTTGCAGTGCACAGACGTTGTCAGGTCACACGGCTAAACTTTGAGACATGGCTTTAATAAGATGATGGTAAATATCAATGATAACAAAAAGCCACAGCTTCACAGTCTGGTCCCAAAATTAGATTTTCGATTAGAACCGTTTCAAATGCAGTTTTGATGAAAAAGAGCAGTGGAGGTGATTAGCAGCACATTTCTATTAAACAATGACTCTCGCCATCTCTGCAACACACAAAAAAACATCTGGAGTGGTACAGTCCACTGCCCCAGGAGACAGAGTCAGTCAGTCTCATCCAGCAGGAAGCTGATGCCAGCTATGTTTTGATCTGGAAACAACTGACATATTTAGGCCACAAAGTTTTGGGGCCCATCATGCGATGGCAAAGCAACTGCCTTAGTTGGCACAGGGAGGTCAATAGGGCTGCTCCTCGGGGCAAATTATGAATAACTTAACAGAGAGTCAAGATGGAGTAAACAACATGTGCTTGTGGATAACTGGAGGGGGGTTCTGGGATGGGAGAAGGCTTGCACGTGAACAGTAAACATGGCATTAAAAACAAAACGTGTATATGAGGGAATTAATCAACTGGATTCCAATTAATCAACTGGTAATTGTTTTATATATATTTATAGACACCACTGCACCTTTTTCATTCCTGTTCAAAAAAGTCGAAAAGGAAGGTTTTGAGTGAGGAACAGAAGGGTTGAAATTAAGACCACTGCAAATAATTGTTCTGTTCCTCACAATAGATTTCCTTTTCAACATTTTTGGAAAATAATGGTGCTGTTGCCTCTTAATTTTTTTCCAAACAGGAGCCACTGTCCGAATTTTCCTGCACTTCAGAACAAAATCCCTCAAATTGCTCTTAGGTGATGTTATTGGAAAAGCCACATGTTGTTTTATGGAGATGTCAGTAATGGTGAAAACTCAACCCTGTGCATCATGTGGGATTCCTCGTTCCACTTTGATGTGGTTTTGAAGTAAACAGTAATTATATACAGTCTGTTCCCCAGCTTTTAAAGTCTCCTGCTAATTATACCTAATGAAGTCAGCCATATGTGTTAGCGGCTGAAAACAGACAACCTCATTGTTCCAATTACCTTCTCTTTCTATTATGGCTACTCAGGAACAAAGACTCATTCGTCTAAGGCATATGCACAGATAGGCTTATTATAGGCTTATTAAATGACCTTTGACAGTGTTATTCATACCTTAAGTTATTCCAGTATCTGCCCATATGCTTTGAGAGCAGGCCTACTGATGTTATGTTTCATTTTCACGAGGAAATGGCAGATGATTTGCGTATGGATTCTTCATCTCGTATCTGCCTTTCAAGGGCTTCCAATTGCATAATGATGTTCGTTTGAGCGAGGCTGGTTTAGGATTTGTTGGGGCAGCGGCTCTGGCGTACGCTGATAGCAGCCAGTACAGATTATTTGACGCGTCTTATCACTTGTAAACAAGAAGACAAAAATGTAGTCTTTGCATGCAAATTCTTTTTTTAATTTAGTCTTTTGATGTAGAAACCACAGGTTAGATTGTTGTGTTCACCTCTCACAGCTCAATCACTGCTGGTGATGATCTCCTGTTTGTCATAGGCTGTTGTTAGTTTTGTAACTTTTTAACAGGAATCCAGTGCTTTGCGACTTTGCCACTAATGAGCACTAGTCCCCAGATAGTATCACTGACCTTGATACTTATGACACCCATCCCCCATCCTGTTGGTCAATAATTGAATCCATCTAGACATCTAAACATATGGCAAGGCCCCCATGACACCCCTTCCCCAATCCCAAATAACCCTGCTGTTACCCCAAACATCACTTCTGCTGCTGCTGACTCTCACCCGCTCTTTGTCAATCAACACTTGCTTGAGTGAACCCACCCCCATGGTTAGGGATTAACAACCAGACAGACAGCTGATTGGCTGCCAGGACAGGGACAGGACATTATTGGCAGGAGCTACATATAGGAGCTGACAGGAAGGGATCTTTGAAAGGTGAGAGTGGGGATGGACTGACAGAGCAGCCAGGAGATGGACAGGGAGAGACTTCTGTAAATGTTCTAACAAGGTAAGATGGTTTGTAAGGATTGAATTATTTTGGATGGAAATATGATCTTGAATGTTGGCTGTTGATGTGTCTAACCCGAAAAGGTTTCAGGCAAATTGACTGGGCAGAGGTTTTCTGTATTACTTTTTATTTAACAGCACATGTTGCTTGTTATCATATCTGCATTCTGATGTAAATCAGAATGGTCCTGTACAAAACAAATATTGTTAGTACAGCTGAGAAATTGTGTCAACCAATTGGATGAGTTGTTGTTTGGTGACAATAATGGAATTGATCAGATTATTGCGAAGTATTATTATGAAGTATTTCAATCAACATGCAAATGTTAAAATTTATTAAAATGATATCCTCAAATGTGTCTTCCTATTGCTATAGCGCTATACAAATATATTTTAGCATTTTGTGTTCTTAAAAGTTATAACTGTGATTTAAAATGATTGGCTTCATTTTTAACATGTGAAGACATGGGGTCATGTCATTTCCTCAGGAACTGCTTGGCTGCAGGGGCAACAGATCTAACTTGGTCATATGACATAATCTTAGTCCCACAGGATGCAGGGGGGATGGAGGGGGAGGGACAGAGTTGGAGAAAATCAGCCATTGGTACTCCACCCTACAGCTGCTGAGCGCTAGGATCCTCCCATGTACGCAACCCATATGGGGGCCCTGTCATTCAAAATGGGTGATTAAAAACACAAAAGGGCAACAGTACTCCAGAGATACTCCAGCAACACTGAGGGATAGATAACAATTATTGGTGAGGGTTAAATGTTAGTACGAGGCACATATTTTGGTTCATCTGTCAGCATAATCATTGTCCTTACACTGTGCCGTTCATTTTGTCTCTCCTGACCACTAGCTGTTATGACACATAGTCCAAATACCAAAATCAGAATCAACAACATTTTTTATTGCAAATTACAACTGGATATACATTTTGGGTTATAATTTTTTTAACTGAATTGTAGAGTCCTTGTGTTTTTACATCATGCAAAAGTGTAAAGCGTTTTAAAGAACCATAAGTTTTTCTAAAAATCGTTTTTGGTAAATATATATTTAAACAATCCATCCTTGGTGCTATTTTATGCCCCGCCTGGTTTAGCATATTGCATGTCGCTAGTATGAATTAAAGTTTTGATGTAGCACCTGGCAACACATTTGTCGACCGCTTGTTGGTCGCACTTTAGGTAGCACTTTAGGTTACATGATGGAACGGCATGTATTTGTTTATTAATTATGTAATGCTCACCCGTGCAATACATCTGGTCTACTTGTAAGAGGGTTTTTAATGAAAGTTTAACCTTATAGGGGTAGTGGTCAATGTGTTTATGTGTTAACATGCAAGTGCTAACTGGCTATCTCCCCCTTCTATCTCCACCCTATTTTATCCCTAAAGGTATCTATGAAGGAGGCAGGAGATGGTCTCCATGCTCAGATGAACTCAATGATGGGGGCTCTTCAGGAACTTAAGCTTCTACAGGTGCAGACAGCGCTGGAGCAACTGGACATCTCAGGGAGGCCCATCCAAAGTGCAGCCCCACCACCAACATCAGGCACATTATGCCCTGGGCCTGACCTTACCCCCAGCTTGGATATTACCCTTAACGAGACCCCCAGGCCCCCTTTGGTCAGGACGACCAGGCTGGAAAAGGAGGAGCGGCAGAGCCAGACAGGGCATCGGAGCAGCCTGAGCACCTCGCCATCATGCTCCAGCCTGGAGACGGTAGAGAGCGAGAGCCAGCCTCTCCCCCGCAGAGTGTCCGGTTATACCGCCCCACAGGTGGAGTACTGCGGCCCACGTCTTAGCCAAGTGTTCTCGGAGCATCACCAGTATCATCAGTCAGCTCACCCGGCTCAGGTTATGGATCTGCCCGGCATCCTCTACAGCCTGTCCAGGGAAGGCCCTTCACTGGACAGCGACTACTCCCAGGACAGCGCTGATGACTCCAGCGACTGGACCTCATCGCTCATGAGCCGAAGCCGCAACCGACAGCCCCTGGTGCTGGGGGATAACGTTTTCGCCGACCTCGTGGGCAACTGGCTGGACCTGCCTGAGCTGGAGCGCGAGGAGACGGTCATGGGCGTCTGCTCGGGGGCTCAGGGAGACCACAGTCCAGACTCCCCGGCCCACCCACTCCGCCTCAGCCGCTCCCAGGAGATCTGCCGGAAGTTCTCCCTGACCACCAACATCTTCAAGAAGTTCCTGCGCAGCGTCAGGCCCGACCGCGACAAGCTCCTGAAGGAGAGACCAGGCTGGACGGTCCCAGAGAACCAGGAGGCGGAGCTCTTCAAGTGGCCAAAGAAAGCGGGCCAGCAGCAGACCAAGGGTAGCTTCTACCTCCCATTCTGGGCGGGCGCTGCAGGACAGCAGCAGCACGGCAAGGGTCGGCCACGTGCCCAGCTGGCTGAAGAGGAACAGAGCCAAGGCCAGGTCACGAGGCTGTACATTGACAGGGGACAGGAGTGGAGACAAGAGGCCAGAGTGGAGAAACTACAGCCCTTGTTTGACTACAACACGGCTGTGTGGGTCTGAGGCTCCAGGATGCTGGGGTGGCAGCAGGTGTTAGGGATTTTGGCTGAGAGCTGTGGTGGGAGGGTGAAAACAAGGAGGTTTGTGTATCCTTCTTTCTCTTTGTACCCTACTGGGGGATGAGTAGGCAGACTGTTCTTAACAGAATTATTATCAGGGTGTTTTTTCCCCACAATCCCCACCCCTGTGACTGCGAGAGTGAGCTGGACTTTCTCTTTAAGACTGATACCCCTGTATTTCTAACACAAGTGCCCTGGACTATGTGATAGATGGTACTTTAATATGGGTACAATACTCAGATATGCTCAGAACTTCATCACACGTCTGACCCCTTAACCCTGTTTTATTACATCCACACAATTGTTTCTCCACCCTTTGTATCTTGAACTTCTATCTAGCAATAGAACACAGCTGTTCCGTGTATACTGCATGGACACCACTAAATATTGACGTTGTGAAACAGTTGTCACTGAACTGCTGCAAGACACAGCCACGGCTTCTTCTCCCGGTCAGACGGCGGCACGGAGACATGACGTCCAATATTGTTACTTAAGCCTCGCTCAGGAATCAGGATGCGGCTTATGTGACTCCTCTGCTCCGTAAAGACCGCGTTGGGCTGGCGGAGCTAAAGGCTGGGTGTTAAAGCAACAGTAGGTCAAAGCAATTTGTCAGGTCTCAGGCACGGTTAGTCATCATGTACCGTTGGATTCCAAACAACCTCCGATACGACTCCACCATCCACCCACACACTCCAGGATAGAGTTAGCTCCACCGCGTAGACGTTAAGTCACATCCTGACCATAGAGCCAGTCTTCCCAGTGTAGCATTTCAAACGTCAGAGATTGACAGTCCCGTATGCCATCTGGTTGCCTGCATTTACATAAGTACAAGCCGGCAGCACAAAAATGAGGTGCTGTTATTCTGACTCTCAAATGTTTTTGAAATCCAGTTTAAGCTGCGATGCTACTGCGTATTATGTAATATATTCAGGTAATGATAAGCAGGGCCTGGACATTTCTAGTTAAAAGCAGAAGACTGGCAAGAAGAACTTTCACTTTGTACATACATTATTATGTGTAATTTCAGCCCAGCCTACGTTGCTTCGTTCATTCAAAAGGGACTCGAGGAGAGGGAGGTTGATCCCAGTTGATCTGTGGTTAGACCTGGCTCTCTTTAAGAATCTGTGCGGAGGCGTTGTAAAGAGATTTGACAGAGCAGCGTCATTGTCGGAATGGTTTAGCAACCTTTCCCATCATTTCCCAGAGCTGAACTCCCAAAAAAATCCTCAGGGGAAAATATCCCTGAAATGACGAAAGCTATTTATCTTTTTTAGAAGACATACGGTATTGCAAATACAATCCTTAGCCCTCACTAACAATAAGTGCCCTGAGAAGTTGATTCGATGTGAAACATGTCCCCATCAATGCATTCATCGGACATGACTATGAAATAGATTTGTAAAAAATATCTTTCCACACTTGTAAATGCATATGGGGTGTTTTCAATATTCAGGTCAGATAAAATTCACTTAGTCACACATGGATGGGCCGTCTCTGCCAATGCAGTTATGCCATAAGAGAGTCTTTCTGCCAGTCCTCTTCATATTTACAGCTGTAATCGTAATTTTAGCACTCGTTAAAACTGCAGCTCTGCGAACCTTAAAGTGTTACTGAGTGTAAATGTGCACTGTAAATTTGTCTGACTCTTTGTAAATTAAACTGTTTTACTGAAGAGACTTGCCACTTGGGTTTCATGACTCGAAATGTACTTCAAATATTCAGAACATAATTGTGCTCGTTGGCTGGTGACCCATTTTTATTGGGTGATTTTAATACTGACCATTCCCAAAACACTTTGAAACAATTAGACTGTCTTGCAATGTTTAAAATAGAAATTGTTATTTTGTTTTTTGTGGGGATATTGTTTTATTTAATGGAAATAGCAGATCTGTCATAACCTCTGAGTCTGAAGAGGCCTTTCCTTCCCTGAGAACAGTTGTGGGATTTGACTGTGGCCCACTCTATTCTGTTCCTTGCATTGTCAATGAGCCTAAGTGCTGTAGCATGACTGACACTTTAGCTAGTGGGAAGCAAGTCTGCTTGTACAGCTTAGATAAAAGTAAAGCTAAATCTGCATTGCAGCTCCATCAGTGTTTTAAATAAATAAACAGGTTCACTTTGATATTCTCCCTCTCCATTACAACGCACAGGGTCAGGGGCCACTAGGTTTAGAAAGACTTGTTGGGCACCATTCAGACTTCAATAAGGAGACTTGACATGGACTTAAGCCCATAAAAAATGTAAATGCCAACATATTTTTATTACTTTATTCAATGTTCAGTCAATTTACTGCAAGTCTAAATAGGTTCCACTTAGTATGTACAGTATATATTAATCCCACTATCATTCATGTGGAATGACACCTATAGGGCAGAATAATATAGTCCACAAATCAATGTCCATTTCAAAGAGGTGATGCCACTAAACTTGGAATGTATTGAACAGCCCCCAAGCCCAGGTTTAACTGGGTGTTTTCAAAAACCATAGGCAATATCCTAAGTGCGGTTTGGCGTAAATATATGTTCACATCAAAAGCTGAAAGCCTATGTTACATTCAGCAACATTACTAAATGGGTGGATGAGCATTCCGGATCCCCCCAAAAATACTGCTGTAACTTTGGAGATGCAATACAATATACTGTGATCTGCTCAGAGGAGGTGCTGGGGGATTACAGAGTGCTCTTACAGTAGTCTAGCTGTTAACCTCCAGGTGCAGTGTTGGATGGGAACTTCTCATGCGTGCGTGCGTGTGTGTGAGGGGGGACAGCTGCAACTCTAGTCCCTTTCTCCGGGTTCCAGTTTCCCTCGGGACAGAAGCAGTGGATGCTGGCTGACCCCCCCCCATCCCATCCTCCCCTTCTTTCTCCAACTTCTAGCTAGGCAGCTGTCGCTCTCTCACGGCTCTGCCTAGCTTTGCCCACAGCCCTTTTCACTCCCAGATCTGGGGCAGCATGCTTCATCCCTACAGCAGCGTTGTACAACCCCCTACGACCCCATGAGAAAAACATGGAACCCCCAGCTAAAACCAGTAGAGCCCTGACGTTCCACGACTAACGTAATGACGGAAATTAAGATATGATATCAAAAGCATTAGTTTGTGTTGAATGGGGGGGGATTATCTTGTAACAGGGAGGTTGAGGGATTAGGCGTTTTGGGGGGAGGGGGCGGTCAGCCATGCGGCCTGGAATCCACGTTGGCTCGGATTCCCACCCTCCAACATTGGTCTTTCAATAGCCTGCTCAGCTGCTCCTCTGTCTCCTCTCCTTGGAATGTGCTCTGATTTCACTTTTTACGTTTGTCAGCACCGGGAAGCTGGGAATCAGTGCTCCTTTTTCTTTGGCACAAGAAAACACGTGGAACGTGATACACACACAGGCCAGGCAGGACGGTACTAGCAGACCACACAGCATTTTCATCAGCATACTTTCAGGATAACAAAACGCTAAAAACCAAGTCTGTACCGCTAAAGATTTGAGGGGATAAAAGCAAGAGTTGAATCTGGGTCGATTCTTTTAGGGTTGACCATCTGGCCTCTTGCAGTTCATCTTACAACATAATTCTATCACTCGCTTTTGATTTAGCCATGCATGTAAAACGGAAGAGGCACTCATCTCCTATTACTGAAATAAACATGTTCACATTGAACAAACATGTTCACATTGATGACAATCATGAGTCCCTTGAAGGTAATGGCAAAGGCAGCTCTGTCTCTTCTTACTTAACCATCAAGACGTGTCTCTTTCGAGTCTACCAAAAATGTATTTGGTGGTTTTGCTGTTCATTCTTTCATATATTCATTCTCACATCAAAGAGAAATGCTACTGGAAATTATTTTAGTTCTGCAACACGTCGTTCTCTTCGCCAGTTTATGCCACCTGTACAAACTCGCAACACGTGCACAACTGTTTTGAATCCAGATGCCTGTGGAGGAAAGTAGTATCAGTGAGCAACACAAGCTGAGAAAAAAAGTGTCACAGAACCGAAAGTAATCAGCGAAGAGGAAATAATTTACTGCTGTGCCAGGATGGCAGGAGTGAAGTGGCTAGGGTTGTGCAAGGAGGAGGAAGATTACTCACTCTCCAACTTCTCAGAGGAGAGAATGAATGACTAGATTAAAAGTGACCTCTGTGGCTACGGCTCAGCGGCCATCGTTTAAAGCTCACCCCGGCAACAAAGGCCTTAATTTACCCCAACACCCGCAACTTCCTCCAATTTCATTAAAGCCCTCTGAACAAGAGATAATTGAGCTTCGCGTTTAACTGGTATTATCCCGATAGGGTGTCTGGCTCCTTTAAAGCGGCTGTTTGCACTAACACATCCCTTCTCCCCACTGAGTCCTGTTTACTGATCATTAAAGCAGAACTGGCCCCCACCCAATTGAAGCTCCTCAGCCCCCCTTTCTTAATCCAGATTTAAAATAGAAATAATCTCCTAAATTGACTGACACCCAGGACCACGGAGAACGATTATTCAACAGCACACTGCATTGCTCAACAGAGGACACAGCTCTGTCTCTGGTTGCTCAGCTGGAGTGATTTTAACTGGAGCAAGATAGTGGAGTTTTGTTTTCATGCATTCTGAAAGTGTAACCATGAGAGGCTTTTAACGGAGGAATGTAGCGAAGGAAGGGGAGGTTATCGAGCTTGATGACTCTAGTGGTTCTTGGTTTGTTCCCAGAAGCACGCTAAGTGCAATGGAATAGGAGGCACAGTGCTTCCGATGTACGTGTGGAGTTCTTCATCTATCGGTAAAGTGCAAGTCAATTACTGTCAGCTATGTGCAGGTTTTCACGGGATGAAGTGCCATTACTGACGTTTCGTGGCGACGACACACCTGAAATCGATGTGTCACCTTCCCAAATCAATCTATGTGTTTGAGCCTGATTTTACAGTTGTCCATCATGACGATCTATAATTTCCGCCAACCGGGGTGAGGGGAGAGAGGAGAGGGCGAGAAGGAAGTTTCACACTTTGGACTTCCTCTCTGCTTCCCAAGGGTTTTCTGTATCGTAGAGAGATCCAGTACCCCCATCTGTGTCTGGCAGATGGGTCAAATACTATACGAAGTGCAGTGGAATCACAAAATCAGTACACACTGTATATTTGAGATTAATTATAGAATCAAGCAAAGACAATACATACGCGTTCTACAATGCACTGTAATAACACGATACACACTCATTCTATGAAAGGCAACTTGGCTGTTTGCCACAGAAAGCCTTGTATCTCATTAGCATTTCCAGAACTAGGCTACACTAGCTGTGTTCTTGTATATGTTGACATTTGGTTGTGTGGACGGGTTGGTAGTGCCGACCGGGAGCCATGTGACTCAGTATGCCTAGCCTGCGGGGGCCCTCGACCGTGCCCTTTAAACAGTCCAGGACCTTCCTACCGCAGCATCCATCAGCCTCAGGTCCACCGCCCATACGACAATGGACCAAATACTGTCTGGTGTCGTAGAACCTCATGGCGACAGAGCGTGGCGAACGCTGGCTGCACGGGTGCGGAATGCCTTACACATGAAAGAACATGGTTTCTTCTCCTATTGGTCCCCTTAGAGGACGCATTTGAAGCCTTCAGAAGAAAACACACGCAGAACTGGATCAGCCTCCAAGCCAGGCGACCCCCACAAAACGAATGGGAGCTGGAGCAGAGCCGAGCATGATCATGACTGGCTGCACAATGGAGCTAGCCGAAGATGGTTGTCACCCAGCCCACAACGTGGCCATAAATAGCCCTGGCTTCACAACTTAGATCATGCGTTGAGATAGAACTACAATGCAGCCCACAGACATTGGTGGTACAGCTTTAGCATGCTGGGGCTTAGTATGGGGAATCCTGGTGACTGATACTCTTTGCCTTTTAGCTCAACATTGACCATAAATGTTACACAGTGTCTTATATACTGCCACAGAGCAAGTGCTCTGTATCCTAACCTTCTAAATCTATTTGTAATATGTCATTTAACTAAGCATATTCTTATGAAATTGTTATGACTGGAATGTTGTCTTTTTCACATATTTGGATTGCATGGATGTGCAGTAATAACTTCAACACTGTTGACAAATAAATATAAACAAATTTTACTAAATTTAACAAAGTATGAAAGATTATACCTTGCTATCAATTTTCACATAATATCAAGAGAAAAACAATTTCACAGTGCCTGAAAAAATAAGTACATACTTAGCTTCAATAGCTGGTGCCGCCCTCTTTGGATGAAAAAACATTTAAATGTTTCTTGTAACTTCAGCCTCTTACATTTCCTGGGCTGCCATTTTTACTCTTCTTTACGTTCCTCCATCAACTGTCATGTTCGAAGAATGGCCCACTTATAGAACCATAACAGAATATAGATTTTCATTTTCTTTTTCAGCCATTCTGTTGTAGTTTTGCTCGTGTGTTTAGATCATTGTACTGCTGCAAGATACATATTCATATTCATTTCAGCTCTTTGACAGATTGCCTCACATTCTCCTCAGGAATTCTGTGCTACATGGAATCATGGTTGACTCAATGATGTTAAGTTGGCCCTAAGGCAGCAAAGCACAACCTTAAACAGAATGTGACTGCTTCTGTGCTTTATGGTTGGTATGCAATTTTTCTGTCAAAAAGCAGAATTTTCGACTCATCTTTCCAGAGCACATTGTTCAAATAGTTTTGATCTTTACCCAGGTGTTGTCTGGCAAAGGTCAGTTGTGTTTTGACAGACCCAAATTAAATTTGATAGAAACTTCTAGGCTATCTATTTCTGACAGTTGAATCACACAATTTGACAATGATTATTGCAAAAGAGGCCTATATATCCCTTGATGTTACCCTGGGGGAGATTCGATGTGCATTTTTTGTGTTTAATTTGGTAAGATTACAAGTCATATGTACACTGCCAGCAGGGACGTCACCTGGCCTATATTACAGGGGCTTTAGCCCATCATTCACAAGTCTTTTTTACAACGCTCGGTGTATAATATAATGTTGTTATCATGACAGTTTAA
Source organism: Esox niger (assembly GCA_016801105.1). Classification (NCBI taxonomy): domain Eukaryota; kingdom Metazoa; phylum Chordata; class Actinopteri; order Esociformes; family Esocidae; genus Esox; species Esox niger. The sequence continues at coordinate 90,392 of JACXGJ010000388.1, forward strand.
AAATAAACTTCTGCACAGTCATTACTGTACCATGCATCCAATTATCAGTTACAAATAGGTCTTCATGATGCTTCTGGCAGGCATTCAAATGAATAAAACAATCGTTCAATTGAATGATAAAAATTAACAAGTCAGTCATTCACCAGTCTTTAATACTTAAGCAAAGGCTCAGTGTATGATATCATCTGTGTTTATCATTACAATAAAAAATCTATTACTACATTAGCCAAATTATTTTAGACCTACCAAGTGTCCAATTATCTGCCATGTCTTTATAATGGTACTGTCTTGATAAATTTTTCTTTGCGAACATAAAACTCACAGTGTATTCTGTGTTTGGGTAGTAGCCCACTCATTTGCACCCATGTTTGGTCACTCAATTCAAATGTTAGCCGTTATATGTGATGGTAAAAGTGAGACATTGCATTTCTGCATAACAATTGCTTAATCACTGAATGTGGTTTGAATTGACCTAAATATCCATGTGTTCAAATCGGAAAAACACACAACCTAATTAATGGCCAACCTCTCAGCTCCTTGTTGTTCTTGATAGCCAGAATTCCAAATCAGAACAAAAGCAACAGCCTCGAAAATCTACACTCCTATTTTGGTAAGTAATTCCTCATCTGGTTACAGAGATGAAACAGCAATGCTGAGCAGGTCATTAACTGTAGAAATAGAAACGATCCTAGCCAGGCCCACAGAGTAATCTGTATGACCACAATCCCCTCACCATAAACCACACTAATGTGAACCCATGTGGACTCTCATTTCTTTGCCTCATTCCTCTGCCGTTCTGAGAAAGTGGGCAGAACGATGCTGGTGCCCATCCCAGATCTACACTTAGTGGTGAACAGGAGGGGGTAGGAGAAGCAAGAAGACTTGGAGAAGGAGGAGATACAGAGGAGGAGGAGGAGAGGGGGGTTCTGTGATGGGATGAGATAAGGCATTCACCACTGGCCCTTAATGAGGCCGGCTGCGGAGGACCGGGGGTTGAAGGGGGACTTTGGCGGGGACAGGGTTGAGGCCAGCGAACGGAGGGCTGTGTGCGTAATGAATGGCCGTCAGTGTGCATCAGCGTCAGACAGCGCCTGTTATTAAGTCCCCCGGATGTATCCCAAATTAAAGATATGGGTTACAACCCTAACCCCTGTGGTTCGGCTCTGACTGAATGAGCCAGCCCAGCTGCTGTGGCTGTATGGCGATTACCGGGCCCTTCAGTCACAACGCAGCACTGCTAAACTGATGCCCGACAGAAATGTGACTAGAGTCTCAATAAGACGGCACGTTAGCTGTTGAGCCGGCTCAACAAATTGGAATGGGACGAGTTCTCAGAAGTTGTAAAGTCATTTCAATTAACAGCTCAATGACAATTTGCTAGTTGAATCCATTGAGGGAGAGGGGGAGGGGTCCATAGTGGACACATAAAGAGATGTTTTGTTTCAAACCTATTTCTGAGTCTTGATAGATAGCTAGCTTTGATTGATCTGAGCAGTCCTGATGTTGACATCCCAGTCAATATCTACAATGATTAATCTTACTTATGTAATGTTAGTTAAACATTAAACCGTTGGTTACTTTTAAACTAATCTTCATCTGGGTGATCACAGAGATATGTGGATATTTGATCTGTTAACTGGTTGCATATGTCAGATTTATCGCATGACTTGTTAGGCAGAGAAAAACTGTTGCTATCAAACATTGTCTACTTAATCAACTGAGTCAGTGTACTCGTAATAGGATAGATCGAATAGTCTGATAGATGGTTTTCAAAGTGATTTCATGCTCCCTTGTTGAATAATTTTAAAAATACATAAATTCAGTAGATTGTTTTCATACACATCATTAAGGTATTTGGTTCATATTAAATACAATTTGATGTATCTTTGCCCATCTCTGGATGCAACCATACATTTAACTCATAGGTAGGTAGGGCAGGGGGGACATGACACCCCCCCCCCCCCATCCTGTGGAAACCTTTGATTTGTCCCCGATATATAAATGTAAACATAAATATGTAATCTCAATATTAGTAATGAGACGCAAAGAAATCACTTGTGCTGAATATAGTCACTTTATAGCGGGTCTAAGTTATTTTTTTGTTGCGATACTCCCGCCCTTTGCCTCACAGTGGTTTGATCCACTGCCCACAGCCCTCAGCAGTGGCACATCGAAAGAGTACATGTGTGGGAATCAGTCGTTGGTGGGGTACTTTCAGTAAGTAGTTTAAACAAAGGATATGTTACACATTTATTAACCTCTAATACTCAATACAATAAAAACAAACATTTCTAAACGTCACCAGCCTTCATTTTCTCTGCATTTGGTTTACTTGTCACTCGTTATGTTGGCTAGCGGTTAGCTGATGTTTGTTGGCAAGCTACAGTATCATCAACCAGCTTTTGCAGCTGTTTGAATTCGAGTCAAAGAGAAAAGCTTGCAGTGCGATGTATGTAGTGTTCCTTAGCTGGCAAGATGACAGTGTTTGTGTCTATCGCCTGAAAGGCACTCACTGCACGTAGCTAATGTGTGGCTAATCCAGTAAATTTCTTGTAGGGTTCACACACCAACTGACGGTGCAAACTGAAACAGTATTACATCAATACTTTTTGGTGACCCCCTCAAAAATTACTCTTGAGAAAATGTGTCCCCTTGTAATTGTCCCCTCCAAATTTGATAACAGATTTTTACCCCTGACTATGGACTCATGAGCAAATCCCTTGAAAAATGAAACCTAAATAAATCCCTAAAATGCTTACCTGTATCTATGTTGGTCTTGGCCAACTGCAGTAATTAGGTGGTTCATATCCTGAATGCTGTTTCATTGATTGCTGTGGTATATGTAAGCATTATAACACTTGACAGACTGCATTGCCAGGGATTTACCAGACACCTTAGCAGAGAGCAAAGGCCAAATGGTTTTTACCCTGAGATTTGCAGTTTTTTCTTGGCAATGAACTGCCCGGAGTGTATTCATGTGCTTACAAAATGCATGCCAAAATATAAATATATTTATTTATATAAAATGGTAACAAGTGTGTGGTTATCTTCTAACATATATGTAGTCCCACTACTATCCTGACCATTTGCCATTTTATGCCAAGGGCAAGCCGTCCCTATCATGCTTTTCTGGTTTGTAACAAGATCTGAGTACATATGGTCATGAGATTTTTCAATAAATTGGCACACATTTCTAAGTCTGCTTTAGTAATCTCTTTACTATTAATCTCTTTATGGTTTTAAATTTTTCCTTTGCCAGGCTTGCCAGTAAACGTTAATCCCTTGTGTTTGCTAGCCAGAACAGCTAAGTAGTACACCGATCAGCCATAACATTATGACCACCTGCCTAATATTGTGTATGTCCCCCTTTTGCCTCCATGGATTGGATTGTCTGTCCAGCACATCCAACTGATGCTGAATTGGATTGAGATCTGGGGAATTTGGAGGCCAAGTCAACACCTTGAAATCCTCCAACCATTCCTGAAATATTTTTGCTTTGTGGCAGGGCGCATTATCCTGCTGAAAGAGGCCAATGCCATCAGGGAACACTGTTGCCATGAAGGGGTGCACATGGTCTGCAACAACGCTCAGGTAGGTGGTACGTGTCAAAGTAACATCCACATGAATGGCAGGACCCAAGGTTTCCCAGCAGAACATTGCCCAAATCATCAAACTGCCATTGCTGTCATATTTTATAAGGGTTACTACAAAAGCTGATGTTCTGTTGAAGAAATGGGTAGGTGTATTTAGTAAAGCGTTCATTGAAAGTATAATAACGTCAGACAGAACAACGCCGAGCTCCCCAAGTACACTGACCACATCTGCTGTTAGGAGGAAGACAGCAATGCATCAAGGGCTTGGATACTGAGTTCCATTTAGTCTGAAAACAGACGATACTGTGATCACTCTGCTCCTTTGGGAGGAGAACACTACTCTCTGATCTCAACCCGGCTTGCATCAGCCGGGATGACGCTTGTCGTCAAACCTCTGGTTTATAAATACCAAAGACACAAGGCCTGCACATCTTTGGATGATTCAGCGATCTGCACATAACGCCCTTGCTTCTAAGGAGAGGATGCCGGACAGCATGCGCCGTGTCGCAGGAGACCCTGGAGAAAGTGCCCTGCCTCTACTCCGTCTATTTACGGCCACCCCAGACCTCACTCTTTCTTGTTTATTTATTTATTAATCACTTTTATTATAAACTTTATCCCTGCCTTGCATTTGTTTGTTCCTCTAACCCGCATCCTGAAGTTCAGCCCGTGTGGGGCTATTAAATATTTATTGGTTGACTTTTACTAGTTTCTCAGTGAAACAAATTCCATTTCCCTCGGTCCATGAATATGTAAAAATGCTGGCTGTCAGAGCATGGAATGCTGAAAGCCAGTGCTGGTTGAATGCAAGAGCTATTCTTTAAATCACAAGGTGCAGAAGCCTAGAACACCAACCCCCCAACATTTTACATTTAGGCTACAGCTTACCATGACAATTTTGTCTTTCAGAACAGCAGTGATTTTCTTAACAAATGCTAACATTTTTAACAGGGTAGACCAGAATAACCATGGCAATTAAAGATCATCATACATTTCTGGCATAATTTTAAATACCCTTTGAATTTTCCCCTGCTTTCTTTTTCTGTAACAAAATTTTCATCAAAACCTCAGGTCTTTTCTCCCTCCCATATACATATCTTCTACCCCCAAAAAGACGCCCATACTTCCACTCATTTTCTTCTGCCCCAGCCAAATGCAAAAAAACCCAGCTGTTGAAATAAATCTCTAACCATCTATCACTCACTGGTTTGGTGACCACAGTTAACCCGATATGTGTCAACTCCAACTCCACTGTCCTCAGATCCGGCTATCCCTCCCAGTATTTTAACGTGTTACTTCCTTTTACAATACTCCACTCCACTGTGGTGTCTCATGAGGGTCTGTTGGAAGTTCCTCTACATATAATATCTGCTGATACTACAACAAAAATACATAATTTTCGCAAGAACACAATAACTATTTCTACTGATAATGTTGACCCAAGGACCCTCCGATTTATTGTCCCTGGGCCCATGATTATGTGAGCCTGCTGGAAAGCCAGAGCCAACACCTTTTATTCCTGTCATAGCAGCTTGATTGAAACCACTATCTTTTTTTAAAGAAGTGGGGTTGTACTGACCTTCTGGTCAGGACGGAGCGACAGAACTGTTAAGAAGATGGATGCACACGTCCCTGATGTTGAGATAAGATTTGTTTATTACATCAGCTACACATTATGGCCGTACATTTTTGAGAGTACACCTCTGACCCCTAGTTCAAATCTGAGTGTACTTCTCATGCATCTTGACTTTCAAAAGGGGCTCTCCATTCCAAGACGCTAAACCCTCATTCGTCAATGTAAAAAAAACACGGAACTTAAAATCGCAGCACAATTCTGTGCGATGTTCTGGTGGGACATGTGAAGAATGTTTGTGAACATACCAGAGTGGATTTCTGTGAGTGGGAGGAGTTGGTTCAGATCAGGGAGGGACTTCCGATCCTCCCCAGTGGACCATCGACAGACAGCTTAACGTGGTGTTGTCTTAAGACTCCTCTGGGCAATGTGAATACACACACTGTCTTTCCCAGGTCACCCACTGCTAGGGTCTCAATGGCTCTTTGTCAGTACTGATGGACTGGACCAGCTCAGTACCAACACAGTAGTTAATGCAATACACTGACCTTTTTGTTTCGTAATGTCGTCTTTCCATCCTTTCATGTCTTTGAATGAGTGTGTCTTCCAAAACAAGCGCATGCATGGTTGACTTCTTCATCATGTATAGAACCAGGTATGGCGTTGACTGACAGGTGTAATCTCACCTCAGTGTGGAGCTGTGTAATCTGATTTGAACAGCGTGTGAAGCATATAATTGGGCAGGAGGGAAGCACATAATTGGCCTCGGGAGGGGGGGGTTGTACACCGTGTCTGGTTGAGCAACAGAGGACAGAAATCTTTGCATTAGGCTGAGCTTGTCCTGGTGCATCAGAAGGGTGCTCCCAACTCAGCCCACCCCCAACCTGCTCTCACACTCCCTCACTCTTCCACATGTCTATCTCAGCTAACTGGACTAACTGTTCAACTGTCCATTGCTGGATAAAAGGGGCCAGATTTCTTCCTTGTATCTTCGACAGGAGGGAGCTGTAGACCTCTATCCCAACTTATTCCCTCAAGCTCCACCCCGCCAACCCCCTTTTGCTCCTTATTGCGTATCACTGCTCTGCGTCCAGCCACCTGCCTGTGAAAATAGCCTTTATTTACACCCGGGGTGACAGGAGAGGCTTCCCAAAGCTAAACGATACACGTGCCACATTCCCACTGCCAGGGGAGACCAGAGCAGGGGAGCGGGCGGCGGTGGCTGGCTCTTTGTTTACACAGCACTCATGAGGCCCTAAACTTGAACGCTGTTGGCTGCTGGGAGTTCAGCGAGAAGGATGGTTCCACGTGTTTTCACGTGACTGATTAAATAAAACGACGTGAGGAGCGCGAGGGCAGCGTATGGACGTATTTGGGTTAACGGTGACTTTTCTTTTTAAAATGGTGGGAATAATTTGGTCCCTGCAGCGGGCTGAGCTCCAAGGCTCAGCGGGTGGTCCGTTATCCCAGGGGATTTACCAACTCTATCACGGCTGTGCCAGACGTCTCAATCATGACTGCCGCACTGCCTCTCCTCTGCATACAGAAACACCACACACCAATAGCTTCATGTGTCTCAGATCATCCATGACAGAAACAAGACCAACTGTTTGAGGTGTTCAGAACAAGGTGTTATACTTAAGCAATAAGGCACAAGAGAGTGTGCTATATGGGCAATTTACCACATTGCATTGTGCGGCGCCTGGACAAAGCCCTTAGGGGAGGTATATTAACAAAATGCCACAAACACCTGAGATGCCTTATTGCACGTTTATACCATTCAACAACACAAATAGAACAGTTAAACGTGATGTCATGTCATACCCATGGTATACACTGTCATATACCACATCTATCAGCCAATCAGCATTCAGGATTTAATAAAAAAAACATAGACATTCAAGGAAAAGCTGGTATGTAATAGAATGAAAAGGTAACCAATTAGATGCACTTTAACACTTAGGCTCTGATGACAGAGGCATGCTTGGCTGTCAATGTAAAACCATCATGCTCAAATCAAAAGCAAAATCTATTATTTTTCCTGTGAAAACATGAACTATGCATATATGTAATTTCAAGCACCATCAGCACAATAACCTGAGAACATGTCACTCGTCAAGAGGCATGTTTACATCCCTTTGCTCTTGTCCGGAGCTCAAATATAGCCTGCCTGCTGGCTGCTGAAAATAATGAATAGAAAGCTTTGACTGAAAGCCACTGAACACTCAAACTGACTTGAGCACCTGATCTTGTTTTCGTTTCTCCTCTCCTATCCTGTCAACGGCCCACATTCAGGATACAGATACAGTATGTCTACTTTGATTCATGTGTTATGCTGAGGTTGTTCATTATCAGGTAGATCCTGAGCTCAGTGTTCTTCAGTCAGCAGTCATGCTCCAATAAGCAGAATGATGCAAAGACCTTTCTGATGGCGCGCGCACGCACGCACGCACGCACGCACGCACGCACGCACGCACACACACACACACACACACACACACACACACACACACACACACACACACACACACACACACACACAGGCAAAGCATCTGTGTTTTCAGCTACAGCTGTACAGAGGAAATATAAGGGGAAGGATCCTTTCTATATGTTAGAGTGAGTCTGCAAACCTGGACCGCTTCTCCACACCTTTGAACAGTGATCCCTGTGGTTTTTCTTTCTGCGGCGTGTCCTTGTTTGTGCTTTTTCTCATACAGACCAGCGGCAACTGACAAAAGGTGTTTATGGGACAAAGTCTTATTTAGATTGACACCATGAAGAGGTCCAGGGGGCTGCATGTAGCAAACATACTGGGTTCTACCTTTGTAACACTGACTATAGATGTTTTATAGCAGTGGTTTTCAACCCTCTCCCCAGGTAACGCCAACTGTTCCATGCATTTGATTCATTCCAGCTCCTATCCACCAAATGTTTGCCTTTCAACGAGTCATGACGAGGCGAATCATGTCAGCATGTTCCAGGCATCTGCAGAACAGTGAATCATCTGTGGCTATAACATCAGCCATGTTTAAAAAGTGATTCACTTCATTAACAGAATCGTAGAAGTGAAATATGTGCGTAAATACGAAACAATGTTCACAGCTGTGAGCTGAAACACACAGATGTCTTAAAAAAATCACTAAGAAATCCCCTTCTCTCACTCCTCTTTCTGCTAAGGGAGAGCCTTTTTAGAGAACCATCGAGAATCAATAATATTACGTTCATTATTCCCAGAGACCAATGCAACTCCGCAGAACAGGAAAATAGATGGGCAACAACAGGAAGCAGGACAGGAAGCAGTGCAGGGGAGACCTCTCTCCTTTGAACGGTTTGAATTTCATGCTTCCAGATGCATTTCCCTCATCTAGAGCAACCTGTCTCCTCCCCCATCCTGTTTTCCATTGTCACCCCGCCCAACTGCGCGGAAATTGTCTGTTACACTCGTCCGCCTACCGTAGCCGGTCACACCAATTCCAGATGATATTCGGTTTCCTTAGACAGGAAGGAGTATTGAGTTGTACTCTCTGGGTCTGCAGGACCTATTAACAGTGCAGCTTTGAGGCAGAAATGGATATGTCGACCGTGTTAAGGTTTTATATCAAAGCTCAAGTCAGAATCAAGTTCAGGTGGTGAGAGGGACTGGAGGAAGGTGAGGGACATGGAAGAAAGGGAAGACAGTGAGAATGAGGTGGGACTGAGGGACATTAATGAAGGCAATCTGCACAGCCAGCAACAGAGCGCGTCGACCACTATAGCAGTTCACAGTCCGGACGTGTCCGTGTCTGTTGTAGTGTCTTCGGGACACATGGCCACATGACCCCCCCGCACACACACACAAACACACACCGATATGGGTGCATTGCTGGATGCACGGCCATTAGTTTAGACTGACTAGGGAAGGAGTGAGAGCCTGGTGGCGCTCCTGTGCTGAAGAAGAGATAGGCTTACCGATCATCACGTTCCACATCTCCCTACGAAACCTGACCCTGACAATGTAACATTTAGTATTTGCTATGTGTCCCTCTCGTTGAGTTACTGCACTGGTCAGTGATGAAACGGTCCAGTCTCGGATGGTTTTAGGAAAGACTTGAGATATAGACATTAGAGAGCATATAAATGCCAGTACCGGATACAGCCTGAGCCATCCATCAGAGTAAAAAGAAAGGTTAGATAGGACTCTGAGGGAAAGCAGACGTTATTTATGAGTCGGGACTTTGGAGGAATTGATACTGACACCCCTCTGTCCCCCAGCCCCCCTCTCTCATTCTATCCCCCCATCCAACCCCTCACTGAAAGACACGCGGAGGATGAGGTAATCAGGAAATGGGTTCACAGCTGACAAAGTCTGAGCGTCTCACTTAATGAGCTATTGACATTTAGAGGGACGGGAATGAAGAAAAATGTAGCCATTCAATTGAAACATCGCCACTTGTGCATTTCCATAACAAAACAGCAAATGATGTGTAGAAGCGAGAGGAAACGGATACAGTTCCACAACATTAACCACAGGCAAATTCTGTTTGTTTACTGCCCCACGAAAGACAACAGCGAGAGGAAGGGTCCGAACAACAGGAGAGTGAAACGTTGAGAGAGAACAAAAACCAAAGTAGAAAGATACAACAGAGACATTTAAAAATGTACAGAAAGAGATAAAAACATCTATAAACAGTTCCACAGAAAGAATAACATACAAAGAAAAGATTGATACAGAGTGCAAGAGAGAGAGAAGTAGTCACTGTATGACATCATCTAATGGCTCTCTGGGACAAGAGGGTTCCTCAGTAGGTAACAGGACCCACTGCATGCTAATCATTGAATCCACCATCTGTGATGCCCGCCGTGGCACATCTGGCCCCAGAAAATGTCCAGGTTGGAATGAGGTCATCTCTAAAACACCGGAGAAGCTAAATCTCACATGAATTCGTCCACGGGAGATTTGAAATGATATCATCAAAAGAATGACACGTGAACGTTTGTGACCGTATGTACAGAGCAGTAGAATGCATGTGAATGTATCGATCATCCTTAGGGTTTCAACGTTCTAGGAACTTTCAAGAAATTCCAGATTGCCCGTTTATTCCGGGAATCCTCCGTTTGGGAAAACCTGGGAATGCATTGAAAGATCACAGAATTATTGCCACCCAAATCATTAACAACATTTACAGCCAAAGGAAATATTGAACAGTCGAATCGGTAACAGTACAGCTACAGTGCATCTGTCTGGGACTGGCAGGAACAGTGACCTTCCATCAACCCTCATCTGATTAGAAGTACTAATGTCCCGTTGTACATCCCGGCATGATTTCCTGTTAAAGACGGCTGACACATAAAGGGAAAGTCTCAGAGTGCATCTTGATCGTGAATGATAACACAAGCAGAAGAAATGCCGGTTCAAATTAAGCCTCACTGTTGATGGGTATCTCCCACCAGCGGCCGGGCACGAAGCAGGAAGCTTCCTCTGCACAACACCGTCGTATGGCAGAGATAGAATAATGTCTTCCAGAAAAATGTCTCCCTAAACAAAGGGTGCAAAAGTAATGAAACCGAACAGTCGTTATTTAACAGCATAAGAACTGAGAGGCCATTTCTACTGCAGTCCTCACCGAGTTACATTTCAAAGAGGGGTGGGGAGATTGCACCTAATCCTTCATTTCTGACTATAAACGTCCCCCTACATACAGGATCACATTCATCCTCACTTCGGAAGAAGGGCTAAACACATCAAACAGCTGTGCCAAAAACCCAGCTCCAAATTCATGAGGCACAATTACTAATCTGTTAATTGATCTAGCCAGGAAAATGAAAGGCATTATTACTGAAGATATACATCATCTTTTATAATGGGCTCAGGGACCTTGAGACGGACACTTAAAAAGAACAGTAGAGGTTTCTCTGTAAATGTACAATTAATCTGGCCAACGGTTTTATTGTTCGTGTCATCCGCACGTGTTCCCAGCCCAATCAGGAATGGAAGTGTGGGCTCCCAAGTGGAGAGTCGGTCCACTGCCTCGCAGTACAGCCACATCATTGTGGTTGCGGTTGTGCCCCGAGGTCTCGCAGAGGGCTTTGTTGGATGTCGCATGGGGTTGCCTTGTCCATGGCGACTCCCTGACCCGGTATGTCAGAAAAGCCTGCAAGCTTGGTCGTTGTGTTTTAGTGTTTTAGTGTCATCTAGTGGACACCACATTGTGTGATTGCCCTCCGCCATGTTTTTAACTACTTTGGCCCATGAAAGATATCTTTTGTACGATGAAATGCATGTCTCTTATGCTCTCACTGTGTTGCCTAATCCCGTTCAGAGGTAGAACTACTTCATTTTTTTAATGTGTGATTCTTCTAACATTGATATGCCTTTTGACAGACTACCTATTTCACATTTGAATATATACAGCGATCTAATATTGTGTCGGTCCCCCTTTTTCCACATCAAAACAGCCCTGACCCATCGAGGCTTGGACTCCACTAGACTTCTGAAGGTGCGCTGTGTTATCTGACACCAGGACATTTGCAGCAGATCCTTTAAGTCCTATAAGTTGCTAGGTGGGGCCTCCATGGATCTGACTTGTTTGTCCAGCACATCCCACAGATGCTCAATCGGATTGAGATTTGGGAATTTCGAGGCCAAGTCAACACCTTAAAGTTGTTGTGTTCCTCAAACCATTTCTGAACCTTTTTTTTTTTGTGGCAGAGTGCATCATCCTGCTGAAAGAGGCCAATGCCATCAGATATACCGTTGCCGTGAAAGGGTGCACATGGTCTGCAACAACGCTCAGGTAGGTAGTACGTGTCAAAGTAACATCTACATGAATGGCAGGACCCAAGGTTTCCCAGCAGAGTATTGCTCAAAGCATCACACTGCCTCCGCCAGCTTGCCTTCTTCCCATAGTGCATCCTGGTGTCATGTGTTCTCCTAGTAAGTGATGCACACACACCCGGCCATCCACGTGATGTAAAAGGAAATGTGATTCATCAGACCAGGCCACCTTCTTCCATTGCTCTGTGGTCCAATTCTGATGCTCACATGCTCATTGTAGGTGCTTTCAATTTATCAGGATCCCCATTTTGGTGATTTCTGTTATCATTAGGATTTAAAAAGGAGCCAAACATCTATGTGGTAATGACCTAAATAAAAGACTGTTTTTTGCATGATCAGTCATAGTTTCAAAATTAATGTCAAAATGTCACAATTTCTGCCAGGGTGTGCAAACTTATCAGCACAACTGTACATATGTTATATACAATTATTAAAGCTCCCTGTATGTGTAATACAGTTTTTTGACATGCATTATCTAAGAATAATCCCTATCATACCTCACTTAGAAAATTCAGAGCTTGACAGTTAGTGTTTTTATCACAGACGGGCAGACCCGTATTTGACTCGACTGCGCCACTTTTACTACCTGCGGCCACAAATCTCAGATTGCATCTTTGATTATTCTACAATCACTCCGTTCTCACACAGGGTCAATTGGAAAATGTAATCTTTCAGATGGTCAGTTAGATTTATTTTTTGTCTTTTTCCTATGGATCTGTCTGGCTAAGTCATTGAACATCTACAACGGGGCAACCCAACCCAGTAACTGGAGATCTACTGTCCCATAGGTTTCCCCTCCAACTCTAAATTTGCTCACCTGATTGTAATAATTAACTGGATGAAAAGCTAAATCAGATCAGTCATACATGAGTTTGAAGAGAAAACCTACAGGACAGTAGATTGCTAGGAAACGAGTTTGGCAGTCCTGATCTGCAATGTATGTATCTTCATACTCCCTAAAGGCCACACAGCCATCACGCCCTAACCAGAATAAAATATTTAAATTGTGGCTTGGTGACTACTAAGTCCTGTTACAAACAGTATCAATCAATCAATCAAATATATTTCTAAAGCCCTTTTTATACCAGCAGTTGTCACAAAGTCCTTTTAAAAAACACCCATCCTGAAACCCCAAGGAGCACGCAACAAAAGTGCAGAAGCACAGTGGCTAGGTAAAACTCCCTAAGAGGGGCCAAGATTCAGGAAATAACCTAGAGAGGAACCAGGCTTGGAGGGGTGACCAGTTTTCTCCTAGCTGTGCCGGGTGAACATTTTTGTTGTAATAATTAATAAATGCATGTGGGCTGTGTCCAGAGTCTATAAAACCCATTCCAGGTCACAAGCATGACCAGATGGACAAGAACGGGGGGGGGGGCAGTATCCACATTGCCAAGCATCAACCAATGGGACCCCAACCAACTGCAACCACCCTGAAATGAGGGCCAAGTATTGCCAGCAGAGTTCACCCTAATTGCACAATGGGCACAACGGAGAGACCACAACAATCCAGTGACTCTGCCCCCGAATGGCATTGGAGAGAGGGCATCTCAGTGGCAAGACAGCATGGTGGACAGTATCAAGCCTTTCCATTCAACTTCACACCCCTGGTCCAGACTACACTTAATTACAGACCATGCTGCAGAGATCTTTAGTAGACACAGAATCTTCTACCAGAAAAGTTCTGCAGGAGTATCCCAGCAAATCTTCCCATCCTCCATTCTAAGATATAGTATGTAGGATTTTGTTTCCTAACAAATTGGTCCTTCAACAAATGATATGAATAATATCCAGAGCCAAGATTGAAAAATGCTTGTCAGGCTTCTCTAGACTAGAGCATTAGTAACCAATAGCCAAAACATTACCATTGCATGTATAAAAACGGTATATAGCATGGCTACATTATTTTAGGACCTATACATATATTATATTTATAAGAATATAACATACAAATGCTTTGACTTTAATTAAACTTTTCCACCAAATCCAAAATATTGTTTCACAAAAGGTTTTGTGAACAAAGTTAAAGTAAACAAAGAAACAAAGAATTTCAAGCTTTATGATTTTCAAATCAGTTATATTTCTTCAACACCTTTCCTCAGCGTTTTACAGAAACAGCGTCACGGAGTCAGTTATTAGCTCATTGTAGATTATCCACTATAATACACTGAACAAATTTATAAACTCAAAACGTATGCCTTTGCCACCATTTATCATGAACTTAACTCAAAGATCGAAGACTTTCTCTATGTACACAAAAGGCCTATTTATCAAAAATGTTGTTCACAAATATGTCAAAATCTGTGTTAGTGTGCAGTTCTTTGCCGAGATAATCTATCCACCTCACAGGTGTGGCATTTCAAGATGTATTGCACAGGTGTGCATTAGGCTGGCCACAATAAAAGGCAACTCGTAAATGTGCATGTTCACTGTATTGGGGGGTCCGAAAACCAATCAGTATCTAGTGTGACACATCTCTTTCGCAGAGTTGATCAGGTTATTTATTGTGGCCTGTGGAATGTTGGTCCACTCCTCTTCAATGGCTGTGCGAAGTTGCTGGATATTGACAGGACCTGGAAAACGCTGTCGTATATGCCGATCCAGAGCATCCCAAACAAGCTCAATGGGTGACAGGTCGGGTGAGTATGCTGGCCATGCAAGAACTGAGAGGTTTTCAGCTTCCAGGAAATGCATGGAGCCATGCATTATCATGCTGCAACAGTAGGTGATGGTCATGGATGAATGGCAACAATGGGCCTCGGGATCTCGTCACCGTATCTCTGTGCATTCAAAATGTCATCTATAAAATGCACCCGTGTTTGTTGTCCATAACATATGCCTGTCCAAACCATAATTCCACTGCTGATGTCAACCTTGTGGGCCACTCAATCCACAACGTTGACATCAGCAACCCACTCACCCTGTACAGTGAAAACCGGAATTCATCCGTGAAGAGAAAACCTCTCCAAAGTGCCAGACGCATCGAATGTGAACATTTTCCCACTCAAGTCAGTTACGACAACAAACTGCTGTCAGGCTGAGACCCCTGATAAGGATGATTAGCATGCAGATGAGCTTCCCTGAGATGGTCCCTGACAGATTGTGCAGAAATTCTTTGGTTATTCAAACTGATTGTTGCAGCAACTCTCTGGGTGGCTGGTCTCAGACCACCTTGGAGGTGAGGATGCTGTATGTCGAGGTCCTGGATCGGTGTGGTTACACGTGGTCTGCGGTTGTGAGGCTGGTTGGATGCACTGCCAAATTCTCTGAAACACCTTTGGGGATGGCTTAGGGTAGAGAAATGATCATTCAATTCACGGGCAACAGCTCTGGTGGACATTCCTGCAGCATGCCAATTGCATGCTCCCTCAAAACTTTGACATCTGTGGCATTGTGCTGTGTGATGGAACTGCTACATTTTCGAGTAGCCTTTTATTGTGGCCAGCCTAAGGCACCTGTGAAATGCTCATGCTGTCTGATCAGCATCTTGATATGCCACACCTGTGAGGTGGATGGATTATCTCGGCAAGAAGTGCTCAAAAACACAGATTTTGACAGATATGTGAACAATATTTGAGAGAAATAGGCCTTTTGTGTACATAGAGAAAGTCTTAGATCTTTGAGTTCAGCTCATGATTAAAGGGGGCAAAAACAAATGTTTTGTGTTTATAATTTTGTTCAGTGTATATTCATGCAGACATTCAAAGCAATGTTTCTGCATGAGTATGTAAAACAGAAATGTTTTGGGGAACAGATATCCAAGATTTAACTTTTAAGCCCGCCTACAGTTTTTCCAGAGCCCTCCACACTTGAGAATAAGGCCTACAGCGACAGTTGGGAATGGGAAGGTGTTGAAGATGACAACTAGCCAGTCAGAGCAGTGACGCATGTTGAGGAGCGTTTTGGTATAAAAGCTCGTCTCAGGACTAAAGGGATTAGCTGTGATCAAAGCAGCCTTTTGGCTGAAAAAAGTCCAAGACAAGAGCACTGAAATTCATACAGCATCCACATCCAAGCTGAGCCTCCTCCCAGCCAGAAAGTGAGGAAGCGAACCACGCAAACTAAGACGCTTATATGATACAGCATTTTTGAAAGGGGATACAAAATCCAAGTAATCATTATCAATTTGAGAAGTGGTTTCATACAGCTGCAACAAGGCATAAACAATGCCCCCCACCTCAAAAAAACAAACGAGTGTTCAGTCTGTTATGTTGCATTGGCTTGCACTGATATACTTCCTTTTTGTCATTCAAATGATTGCAGGCAATCCACATATACTTGCAGTATACATTAAATTACACATTTTGCGATAATTTCCTTCTGTCTATACCTGCAGAACCTCTCAGTAAATCCAGAACTGGGCAGCTGTTGAGGATAGGTAATGTCAGACAGAAACCTATGAGCAGAGATACAGTATAGACAAGTTAAATTCTACCTTTTAAGCTCAGACGGTACCCCCTAGTGGCCAGTCATTGAAAGCAACCATTCAATTTCTACACCTATTGAGACAGGCTTCAAGGCGCATTGTGTAGAATCCTGCCTCTAACCAACACCACCACTTGTTTCCTCCTCGACTTCCCTTAACAAACAACACAGGTATAATATTAGCTAGTCCAGGGCGGTTTAGCGTTGGAAGGGTTATACTGCAAGTACAAGATTTCAAGTCATTGCAAACTGATATATATTGCCCCTTTAAGCCAGCAATCAGGAGAGCAATTTGTAAAATTAAGCTATACAGTGAAGGGGAAAAAGTATTTGACCCCTGATGATTTTGTACATTTGCCCACTGACAAAGAAATTATCAGTCTATAATTTTAATGGTAATATTTGAACAGTGAGAGACATAATAAAAACAATAAATCCAGAAAAACACATTTCAAAACTGTTATAAATTGATTTGCAGTTCAATGAATGAAATAAGAATTTGATCCCCCTTTCAATCAGAAAGATTTCTGGTTCCCAGGTGTCTTTTATACAGGTAACGAGGTGAGATTTGGAGCACTCTTAAAGGGAGTGCTACTAATGTCAGATTATTAACTGTATAAAATACGGCTGTCCACAGAAGCAATCAATCAGATTCCAAACTCTCCACCATGGCCAAGACCAAAGAGCTGTCCAAGGACCCCGTTCAAGGGTCAAGGACAAGATTGTAGACCTACACAAGGCTGTAATGGGCTACAAAACCATCGCCGAACAGCTTGGGGAGAAGTTTACAATTTTTGCAAATGGAAGAAACACAAAAGAACTGTCAATCTCCCTCAGTCTGGGGCTCCATGCAAGATCTCACCTCGTGGAGTTCCAATGATCATGAGAATGGTGAGGAATCAGCCCAGAACTACATGGGAGGATCTTGTCAATGGTCTCAAGGCAGCTGGGAACATGGTCACCAAGTGAAAAATGGGTAACACTGCGCCGTAAAGGACTGAAATCCTGCAGCGCCCATAAGGACCCCTGCTCAAGAAAGCACATGTACAGGCCCGTCTGAAGTTTGCCAATGAACATCTGAATAATTTAGAGAACTGGGTGAAAGTGTTGTGGTCAGATGAGACCAGTGAGACTCTTTGGCATCATATCAACTTTGAAGTCAAACTGTCAAACATGGAGGTGGAAATATTATGATTTGGGGGTGTTTTTCTGCTAAGGGGACAGGACAACTTCACTGCATCAAAAGGAAGATGGACTGGGCCAGGTACCGTCAAATCTTGGGTGAGAACCTCCTTCCCTCAGCCAGGGCATTGATAATGGGTCGTGGATGGGTTTTCCAGCATGACAATGACCCAAAACACACAGCCAAGGCAACAAAGGAGAGGCTCAGGAAGAAGTACATTAAGGTCCTGGACTGGCCTAGCCAGTCTCCACACCTTAAGTCCATAAAAAATATGTGGAGGGAGCTGAAGGTTCGAGCTGCCAAACGTCAGCCTCGAAATATTAATGACTTGGAGAAGATCTGCAAAGAGTAGTGGGACAAAATCCCTCCTGAGATGTGTGCAAAACCCCATGGGCAACTACCAGAAACACTGGACCTCTGACTGTCAACAAGGGTTTTGCCAACAACCACTTAATCATGTTTTGAAGAGGGGTCAAATAGTAATTTCCCTCATTAAAATGCAAATAAATTTAATTTAATAAATTTAACATTTTTGACATGCATTTTTCAGGATTTTTTTTTTGTTAATCTGTCTCACACTGTTCGTATAAAACTGCCATTTAAATTGTAGACTGATCATTTCTTTGTCAGTGGGTAAATTTACAAAATCAGCAGGGATCAAATACTTTTCCCCCTCGCACTGTATGTGCAAAATATGTGGGTATTAAAACCACCACGATGTCCCTGACGCCTGGTAGGGGAAGGATATTTCAGTCTGTAACCCTTGGATTTAACTCCTATTATTAAACTGGTCGTTTATGATTCAAGTATGGTCAGCAAGTCTTGAGTTAAATCCACAAAATACAAAATCACCAAAATAATGAAAACGTACTAAAATTTAATAATCCAAACGCTGGAACATCATTTGACAGAAAAACACAAGAAGCATTATCAGAGTTGGTTTAGTATAATATATTTCAGCTTCAAGAGACATAGAAATCAATCGGTATCTTCCCCCATATTTCTATAAAAGACCCTTTTTTCTGAAGCATTGGTTATGCACAAAAAAAATGGCATTCGAATATATTAGGGGAACTATGAAATCCCAGTGACTGAGTATAAAATTAAGTCACATCAGAGAGCTATCTGCAGAAGACAAAGTCCATGGACGTAGGGGGAACAAAAAATACACAATGGACCTTTATCTACCACCATTGTTGACATGACTGGTATGGAGAAATAGATGTATGGCTATAAACAAATCTCACTTCCACTTGACTTCACACTTGAGAAAACATCTACACTTAACAGATGTGGTCATGCTTTCTGAAGAAATGTATAATCATACAACTAAAGTCAACTTCCATGTCCTCGAACACACTATATTTCAAAGATGTAAAATACTGATGGTTGATTTTCTTTTTTTTCTCCCCCTCCTCCTCGGTCAGCCAGACCGCGGACACGTTTGTATTTTCACGAGACGTTCAGAGTTCAAGGTGGTTCAGGATGTGGGGAATGAAGACTGTTCTTCAGGGTTCACTGATGTGGGATCAGAGAAGAGTCTTGGTGAGATCGACACAAGTCTCTCTCATCGTGTCCTGCCTTGATATCTTGACACTAACGAATCAAGGGGCAGCTGTTTTGTCATCACCGTTTATGGCTGATGGGAGGGTCGGGGCTGTGGGAATGCTGGCACGGTCCAATCTGGGCAACAGTTCTTCATTACAGCATCCTGTAGACGGAGAGGGGAGAGCAAAAATTATTGAAATGTATAAAACCGTTGTCTTCAAATCAATGAGCCAGCATTGCCCTCTGCTGGACAATTGGTGGAGGGCATCTTTCTGCTCTCCGTTCAAAGTGGAGGAAAGCAAGCTGGGAAAAGAAGAGGGACTATGAAACAGTTCAGTAGTAGCCCCAGACAAACACACCGAACTCGTTGAGGGCAAGAGGCTTAGCTAACCAGATGTATCGGGTGTGATTTCCCAGGGCCTCCGTTAACATGCATACTGTTAGAGGTACTGGGATCTGACATCATTGGACCAGTCTGATCAACTTCAACCCAACTGCTGACCACTGTCAAATCCTGTCGGATCTCTACAAGCGCATAAGGCACAGTCTAAGGCTTAACATCCGATCGGGCTGGAATCCACTGTCCTAACCATTCAGTACCAGAAAGACTAGATAATGTAGGGCTAAATAGGGGTCAGTAGAATACCAACTGTCCACTCATATTCCACCAGTATCCAACAGGGAGGTAGGAGGAAGGGCAGGGGGTTGTTTGCACAGCATCCCGGGTCCACATAGCCGGACCCCCCCGCCAGTCTGGACGAGTCGGAACAGTGGGTCAGTGTAATCCCGTTAGTGCCAGGCCGGTGGCCTTGGCGTGGACGGAGGGGACAGACACTGCCGGGGGGCCCATACTGTGGGACTACCGGGCAGCAGATTAAACACAGTCTACTGCTACTGTAGCAGGCTCAGTAATATGCATGTTGACCAGCTGCCCCACAACCACAGGAACAATAAGCAACAGCTACGAGCAGGTGGACTGTGACACCGGACTGCCGGCAGATGGAGTCGTTTTGTTTAGAGGAGCCATCTCGAATAACATCCCATTTGTTTCCCACAACGCCAGAACCGACTCACCCCAGAAACCCGTTCCACCTCACTCCCAGCTCCTCACCTCGATAGTGGGAAGCAACCAGTCTGCGTTGGAGTTTTGACCAACTTAAATGCTAAATGTTTCTCCCCCCAGGCAATATTCAGACCTTGGTCTCGCAATGGCATAGCTAACTGCAAGGCGCCGTAATTCAGGGGTCCTTAATGCTCGATTCTTTCAACCAAGGAAACGTGTTCACGTCAAAACAGTCACAAGAGTGAAGAGGAAGGCAATTGCCTGCTGCTAATATATTGAAAGGGTATCTAAAAACAATTCCACCTATGCCATTAAAACTCTTCTTGGTTTTCAAACGCACTGTTCCTGAGAAATCAAAGGGACATTCTTTGCACGGCTCTCCATTTCCCCTTTTTAAAAGATTGACATTCATTTCCATTTTTGATACATGAAACACCCACACCTTGCATCAAACGTTCATGCTTACTACAGTGTGCAAATTCCTGTGTTTATAATGTGAGGAAATGATAGTAGGGATGTGCGCCCATGGGCACAGGAAAGAGTTGAGCAGGGGGTGTTGTGGGAAGGATTTTTAACAGGAAGACCCACGCCCAACGGCCATAATGACACGCATCAACCTTGGATGTGGATGACCACAACGTAAGCCAGTCCTAAATGACAACTGTCAGGCAACCGAGTCCCCCGGTCTGGTCAGGGCGTATAGTGGGGTGACTGAAGCAGCCCCAGCACCCCTACTTGCCAAGGCTGTGTGTGCATCTCCATACTACTGATTGATTGACATTTAAATACATAAGCTCTGTTACGGGTCTGATTAAACTAATCAATGAATAGCTATTTGCTTCCATTCGTTTAATTCATCAATTTGATCTAGTTTTTACGTATTTGTTAGCATTTGCTGCAAAAAAACGAAAAGATTTTATTTTCAACATAAACAATGATTGATATCAACTTTTGTTATCAACTTCCTGTTTTGAACTTCTCCCACTTTAAACTGCATTATTGCTTATGGTTCCTGTAGTAACGGGTCAGCCCAGCTGAGTTTTGGCTGCCAGAGTAAGTGACCTTCTCACACTTGCACACCAGAAAAAAATCTAGATTTTTCTCCCTTCATTTCTGTGGTGACTCGTGTCCAGCATAGGCCCCTTCCAAGTAACTAGGCAGGTAGCGGTTTCTCACCAGTGATTGAGTGTATTGACAGCACGCTGAAACGACAATCTTCCAAAAGTGTGCAGTGCTCCTTGCAAGTTTAGAGTTTCAGGGAGGTAACCAGAAATAACTATAACTGCGCTTTTCTCACCTGGCTCAGAGCTGCTGCGGGGGTGGGGAGGGGAGGGTTTAAAGCAGGACACAGGTTGATTTCTTTTTCTGCTTCTTTTCCACAGGTGTTTTCCTATTGATCTGTCTGACCAAGTCGTAGAAGATCTGCAAACACAAAAGCATTATTAAGCCATAGAAAGCAGCGTTTATCGGATCCTTTGGCGTACTAGTTTAGGTGTTGGTACTCACATCGAGGACATTGATCTTTGACTTTGCAGAGGACTCTAAAAAGGCACAGTGGTTCCACTGCCTGGCCAGGTTCTGACCCTGCTCCTTTCCCACAACCCGCTCATCCTCCAAGTCACACTTATTCCCCACCAGGATCATGGGCACCTGGGACAGCGGGAAACAACATGAAGAACACCATAGAGATGTTAGCAAAGCATTTTATTCCATGCAAAGATAAGTGACTTACAATGGGGCATATTGTAAAAATCGAGTTTACATTGAGATGAAGGGATCAGAAGTTAAGGTTAGGGCTAAATTAAATTTGGCATTAAAGTCATATTGGTATGGGAGTGTGAGCGTCATGTGCGCATGCGTGTTTCTGGGTGTTAGTGTTCATTTTGTCAACAATCCCTAAATAAATAGATTACACAACATTTAGACAAAAACAAATGACTATAAGATGCCAAGACATTTTATTTTTTTTATAAAATATGTTTTACACAATTTATGATTCAACCAAACAAAGTTGGTTTGAAATGGAGGTACATTGTCTTTTTGTAGAGAACACAACTTTGAATAAAAAAATTATTGTTCTGAAATGCAAAAATGTATCATCAAAGTAAAAAAATATTTTGCAATCAAATATATTGTTACAGAACACTAACAAGAAACAAGGCATGCCGGAAAAATATCCTCTTGCCACTGGCCGTTTCAACAGCTAATTGGCCATTCATGAATTATATTGATACAGTTAAACTGACTAACGTTTCTTACTAAGTTTACCTCTACCACAAATTGCGTCTAACAACTGTATGACGTTTGCCACTGGCCGTTTTAACAGCGTATTAGCGAGTAATAGGCTTCACCTGTATCTACTAACTTACTGGAATAGTCATACCAATTGAGTAATTGTTAGCGAGTCTGCCAAAACTACTTCATTTCATGGCATACAGTATTTTTTTCCTTTCATGGAATAACATTGAACTTTCTTCTTTCATTCATGAATGACATTGTTATTGTCACTATTGATAGTAATTGTATCAAACTTTTTCATCAAGTGAAAAGTCGAGAGAATCGTTGAATCTACAAGAAATAGCTGTATAACCGTAATATTATTGCAGCCCACAAATAAAATGTTTAAATGGTGTTGCCTTTAACCACAACGCCACAGCATTACGTTCCAGCAGTCGCTAGACACCACTGAGCATTGAGTTAAACTGACTAACGTTTCTTATAAATATGGTATTACATTCACAGCGTCTGAATTGTATGGCTTTTGCCACTGGCCATTTTAACTGGCTTATTAGCCAGTAAATAGGCTAACAAGTATCGAATATCTTCCTAGGAATATTCATAAGAACTGAGCAATTGCTAGCAAGACTGAAGATTAACTTTTCCATCCCAGAAAAAGTCACAATATAACCATATATAGTTTCAGTTAAGGCTTCCTAGAACGTAAATACTGTATGTTTTGTCGTGGAAAATCAACCACAGTTGTATCCACCAAATGTGTATGTTGATTGTGACCCAAAACACATGCACGTATGCATACTTCGAAAATACACCAGAAACAGTGGCAATATAAACGGAAACTGTTTGATTTCAGGCTTAATATAGATACTGAAGGTTTTAGCCAGCGAAGTTTGTCTATACAGAATAATTAATAAGGTGTATTTCGCTTTGCCTGTATGGAGATCCGAACACAGGACCTATAGTTTGCAGGTCCACTTCGCAAACCACTACTCTATTTAACAAGGGGTACTCAGTCAGTCCGAGCCATTCACTCTTCATAGCCGGGTCCGCTTACATAATCCAGCAAAACTTTCAAGAACAGAATTATTATTGAAAAACAAACTCCAATACAATTTCCCTATAAACCACCCTTAATTTTGACCTCATGCCCTCTTGGCTTGTAGCACTTTTTTTGAGTGAATCACTAGTTCTTTGTTTTGACCCCACAGCTGTGGGCGGGTTTAGTTGAAGTACTGGCTTGGATGATGCAAATTTTGTGTTCAGGTACAACCAATACTGTTCAGCCTTTCCTTCTGACACAAAGGAAGTCATAGTGGACACTTACGAAGGACTCAGGTAAGCAGCACTGGGAGTTCTGTCATGCAAAATCCACATAGCTAGTAGTTTGATTCAATTTCAGTTCACAACATTCTCTATATTACATACAAGCATGCAATTATTATTCTCAATCAAACCAAAAGCATGTAGCTACAAACGCCTATTCTCGTCTGTTCTCAGCTAAATTCATCTAACTTTCTTTCATGGCAACTATTTCTTTCATAGTAGGCCGTGTCCTTTGTTTCTTAGTCAATGTATAATCATATTTCATGACAGAGTATTGTTTAGCTTTTTCTGCAGAAAAATATTACTGTGTTTCCATTAGCTGATGATATTTCGGCAAACGAAAACAAACACTTGCACTCAGTTTTGTCATGTAATTTATATATATCTCAACTTTTTTGGAAGGGAAAGAAAAAAAAGGTGCAGTGGTGTCTTAGTTTTTCCCAGAGCTGTATACGCGCACGCACGCACGCACGCACGCACGCACGCACGCACGCACGCACGCACAACATATTCAATATAGTAGAATGTAATGAACTGACACCGTATCACAGGAGCTTAATGACTAGAAATTAGACGGAAGAAAGCTGTGCTGTTTACCTTAGATGCTCAAAGGTACAAGTTCGTAGATAGGTGTTCACTTCCTTTGGGTGGGTAAGAATAAGGCAGAACATGAAAGGCTGGTTGCAGCCAAACTGACAAACAATTTGGCAGGCCAATGGATAAGCGTTGGACACACCTCCCACTAAAACCTGCCCACGGCAGTGGGGTCAAAAGCACAGACAAAAACTGGTGCTCCAGTCAAAATGGAGGGGGGATGATAGAAAAATAAAATTGTTTAAAACGACTTCTCAAAATATTTTTGGGGAATAAAATGCAGTGCACAATTACAAAATTACCAAACTTTTTTCTACTTTGACGCCTTGTTTTTGCTTAAAGAACATTTTGAAAGATTTACAAGTATTTTAAGTTGGCATAGCCTAAATCTAGAAAAGGTTAGTCTGGTCTCTAGCTTTAACGCTCGAAGTAACACTGTTTAGGGATGATTAACACTAATTATGCAACCGCATGCACATTCACATAACATTTTGAATGTCATCTTGACTGGCCAATAACATCCTTCAGTTGGGCATGTTAAACTAGACCTTGCGCTGCCAGACCGAAACATGGACAGCCCAGGCAGTCGCTTCAATTCTTCAGCCCTATTTGAACTGATGCACAGCGAGGACACGTCATTTGAACCTCAAACAGAAACATTTTCTTTGATAAACTTTTCTTTTATTTAGGACATTTTCTTCATCTGTTCACATTAAAAGCACCATATTGCCATGTGTCCTGTCACTCATCTATGTAGCAGTCTGCAAATGTTTTGTGGTAGCCTTTTTTCCCCTGTTTGGAAAGACTTAGGCCATTTGCTGAAAAATACAAATACTGCAATATCCCTAGCATTACTGGAAAGCTCAGATTCTCCCCTTTAAGGAGATCACTGTTGGTTACCTCCTTTCTAGCAGGCATGAGTAGAGGGTGATCAGAGCAGTAAACTGTTTAGACAATGACGGCATGAGTAGAAGAAAGGTCTGTTTAAACAGCAGACAGGAACGTTTCCAGCCACACAAGGAAGCTTGTTGCATTATGGAAAATAAAAGTGTTCTTGATTTACATAGTTTCCTGTCCCCATTATGAAAATGACCAATTTTGTTGGCTTAAGTGTAAGGTTTAAGGCAAAAGTTACAGTTGGGGCAAGGTTAGATATTTCTGCTTAGATATAGGACGTGGTTACGTGTATAAATGGCAGTTATTGGTTAAAGTCAGGTTGAGGTTAGTGTTAAGGGTTAGGATTTCAAAAAAAGTAGGATTATATAAAGACAGCTATTTATCTGGGTACACCAACATTGACTGAGTGTGTTAGTCTCTCTCGTCGTTCTAGCTGTCTGGAGTCGGGCAAAATTATGTCAGCCTCGCCCATGCAGGACAGGAATCCACTTCCAGTCCGTTTCCCTGCATTTGCATTTCTTCAGCAAATTAAGGTAGTCAGGCCATAGGGTTTGGATCAGTGGATGTTATCAAGGTGAGATTCCCCAGCCAGCCAGAGAATACAGGATGCTGGGTCCAGCTTCCAACCCACTTCCTGACACCTCATGTCTACAAAGAGCAGCTCTGTGTAGAAATTGCCATACACACACAGACCTAGGAACAGCTTCTCCACTCCAGATCTTAACCTGAACCGTTAAGATGAGGAAAGTAAAATTTACCCGGGAACAGTATCTAAGGCCTATACTCGTGGGAGTGTAAACGTCTTTCCGCACTTTAGGGCAGAGAACAGGAAACACGGGTGTTTTGAATAGCACCATGGAGTTTACTCCACGGAGCCTCAAATCCAAACAAACCCTTAGACTGAGCCGGCACATAAAGGTGGTTAATACAGAGCGTGAATGGAACCTGAAGAATGCGTTTCGAGTCTAACTAACGCCAGAGAGGTAGGAATGCAGCCGTAGAATGTTCCCAGTCAGCAGCACTAAGTCTGAGAGGGAGAAAAGTAAAGCCTGCGTCCAAGATCCACACCCCAGACGGACACATGGAGAAATCACAAGTCAGGCATTAGCCACCTACTCAGGCTGAACAGAGCAGGGCTTGGACAAGCAGGAATCACAAGACCAAGGACATAAGTTAATATTGTGACCGGAGGAAATGTAAACTGTGAGAAGAGAGTCCCATAACTTCTTCCACCACCTCATTAAAACTAACATGAGCCACTTCGGTAGCTTAAAAAGAATTTAGCAAGCAGACTTGTTGGCTTGTTATGGTTGGTCACATCCCAAATCAGAGCCCTGATTTGGGCCTTTCTGTTTTCTGGGCCAGTGTCCATTGGGACATGCAGAGTCTCTAATCAAGGCTGGCTAGACAATCAGCTCTCCGTGAGCCTTCCCATTCTCAAACACTGAACTTCTGTAAATGGCGTGTGGCATTCTCATCAAGGACTTGGGAGCAGCTCAGAAGCACTGTGCCTGAGAGTTTCAAACAAACATGGAGGGCATTTCTGTTGGTAGCACATTTGAAAAGCTTAAATCATAAGTGGGACCAGCCCTGTAATAAAGCACAATCAGCAAAAGCACTGGGGATTATTTGAAGAGGAGACATGGAGAAGATCGATCACATTGAATTTCTTGTCAACAACCAGTGATCCTCATCATACAATCCATCCATAAACTCAGCAACATAATGGCCATTTAATTTCAAGTACTTTAGTCAGGCTCCCTGGCCCCATCCAGGGCATTTCTGATGACTGGGGGCTTTCAGTGGAGATCATCCCTGTCAGAATCACCAGCCTCGGGCCAGACCACACAGACCACAAGGGAAACAAAGAGAGAGGCTGATAACAGCCAATCATAACAGTGTCCAGGAGACTACAGACATACAGCACAGCCCCGGATGGAAGGATGGAGGAGGGGGGCGCGACAGGGGAGCTCTAAATAAACTGCTACTTTCAAGCACTGTATACTTTATGCATACATGTATGCATTTTCACGATACAGTCACGCTCACATATTGATCAGCCGATCAAAGGTTCCAATGGGTTTAGTAAGTGGTGTCGGTCCACAAGCAACCCAGGGAATAGCGTTGTATTTAGGAGTTTCCTTAAGAAGCGTGGACCAACCTATAGAAACACTATCATTTGACTTGCTGTAGGACTTTACTTGTCTATTCCTTTGTCACCACATTGCACCACGCTGCCGAATGGCATGCCTACCAAAATGTGTCTGAATATAGAGGGAGTTTAGTATTAGCTGAACAAAATGCGTTACTAAACTACACCATTATAGCATACATTTTAGGTCAACAAATGCTAATACAATTTTTGAAAATAACCGTTCCTTTCGAGGCCGCGTTTAAGAGTCACGTGAAATAGAGCATCATTTCTGTGATGGACCAGCGCCTTCAACACCACAGTGATGCTGCGGGGGATTCTGGCTGCTGATCCACATGCCCTCCTTGCCGCTAACAGAGACAGCGCCAGTTACAATTTTTTATTGTTGGAGAAAAAAAATCCCACTGTCACAAGCCCGGCCCAGATCGAGTAATTTCTCAGAATTAAAGGCCCAATGTCGGTACAATCTAAACACAACCACGTTGTATAAAAAAATTACCACACACCAAATTCCACTGCAGCGTATTTCACAGTGTATTAAAACATCGTACCAAAGACCGCAACCTCCACCTCCATTTCCATTTCCCTGCATACAAAGACATCACTATGTACCACAACCCAACACCATTCTGTGTCCCTGTACAGAGTGGGCAAGAGAGAGATGGTGCAAGGGAGAAAAGGGTTCACCAGACCAAAAAAGGGCATGGCCGTGCTGAGACTATCCTGTTGAGGCCAGGGGGGCTGAGTTCTCCCACACCGAAACAGAAGCACCAAACGCCAAGAAATTACACTGGGATTAAAATGTAAAGAGTGGTGGTAAAAATATAAGTAACTATATATTATATTATATATAATTTATTACCCTCACTTTTGAGACATTTTGCTCAGTTGGTGTCAGACGGCAAAGACTAGTTCGTGATCATGGGTTAATGTCATCTGGTGTTTTGACACTACTCTAGCAAGAGGGGTTTGCTGATCATGTGACCAGATGAATGTCACGGGGTCCTAGCTCCAGAGCCATGAATGTATTGACTCACTTAGGATTACTACAAACGTCATGCCAATTATGAAAATGTAGCGACAGAACATTGTAGCTATTAATCAACTACAGCTTTTGAAAAATTTAAGAGACCACTGCACCTTTTTCTTTCCTTCCCAAAAAAGTTCAAAAGGAAAGTAAGGAACAGAATAATTCAATTTACAGTGGTCTCTTAATTTTAACCCTTCTGTTCCTCACTCAGAAAAAGATGCAGTTATCTCTTAATTTCTTCCAGAGCTGTACTATTTTCAGAGATGTTGCTTCAGTAATGTGTCGACTTTTTAAGACATTTCAAAACATGGCAACTAAAAAATAAAAAACTGTCTTTACCCTTTTCAGGCATCCAAATCTCATTTAGCTAGCGTCAGCTAACATTACCAAATATTATTGCTGCTGGATTTTCTAAAAAGAAAGGAAGAGCACATTCAAAACTGTTGGACAGCTGAGAGACTAGCTATCCCTATTACAAACACCAAGTGACAAAACATTGGACACTGTGGCCTACCGGACCGGAGCGTTAAATTATTCCTTCCCTGTGCAAGAAATTCACACCCCCACGAAGTGAGAGTTTTAGTTTGAATTTAAACTGTAAGATCTGGTGAACTCGTCAGGTAACCATGGTAGAGGCAGATTCAAGCTAGCGAGTGTTAGTATGGGTTGTTTGTGAACAAACTGATATTGTTCAATGTCTGCTTGTGATAAACATCGGAACCAAAATGCATTGGCGAAAGGAGACATGCATTTACTTCCTTGATTTTGTTAACTTATTTCTCATCAGATTTTTGCTTTAAACACAGGGCACAAAAATAATGGCATTATTTTGAAAATTACACCACAACCTCATTTATCTTTTGTGTTTTATGATATAAATGGGAGAAACATTTATGTAGAAAGAAAAATATGACTGAGGGGCTACTCACATCTTCTGTGTCCTTTACTCGCAAGATCTGTTCCCTCAGGTCCTGCAGGTCATTGAACGTGGACTGGGCTGTGATGGAATATACGAGGGCAAAGCCCTGACCGTTCTTCATGTATAGATCTCGCATGGCAGTGAACTGCTCCTGTGGGACAGACCGAGAAGACACATTGTGGACTTCATGGTTCAGAACACCCCAACGACACAGAGCCAGCAGATCCTGTCATTATGCCCCTGCGCCAGACCATCACAGCCACATCTAATGTTGGAGACCAGTCTGTGGATGGGCAGGTTACAGGCTGCTGAAGCTCAGCCATAGTAACTTACTGTGCCGGCTGTGTCAAGGATTTCCAGCATGCACTGCTGTCCATCTACTTCCACTTGCTACAGAGGAACAGGAAAGAAAATACGATATTAGAGACACAGAGGCAGCATTAAGGCCCCGGCCCTTGAATGAAGACAAGCTGCGTGCACACTACACACGTTGAAACCGAATGGCACTAGTCAAATTCAACACTATAATCCACATTTCATTTAGTTCAAACATTAAAAGGTTCCCAAATCTGTTTGGCGAAATGCCGCAATGTGCCATTACAGCAAGATCACCGTAGTAACCTTATGAGAGAGAAAGGGAAACCTGAGTGCATAACCCACTATACCCCACAGACCAGATGTAAACAGAATGGGACACCTACCTTTCTATAGGAGTCTTCTATTGTTGGGTCGTATTTTTCCACAAAGATTCCCTGTACAAACTGCACTGTCTGTGAGAGAGAAGAAAGGCCACGACAAGTCACAAACCACCACCAGCACAGGAAAACAGCTTATCCAGTTTTCACACAAACTTTGTGGTAGACAACAATGCAGTGAGAATCACATCTGAACGCAGCAACTCGCCAGTGTTGTCCTGAGAAGTGAAGGGGGAATGTGCCCTCAGATAAGCCAAATCGCTCTGCTGGCTTTACCTGGACGTTGGTTGAACCAGCATGTAGGAGATAACGCCCAACCTCAAACAAGCCAACACAAGTCATCAGTAGAGGGCCCTGCGACAAGGAACCCTCTGTAGGCTTTTCCTATCTGTTACCCAGACTGTGCTAAACCAGTTGTGGTCGCAGGCAAGCATTGACATAACAGCAGATGGAATCGGGTGAAAGAGAGGGCTCAACGCATTGGTGAGTGTCTGCAAAGGAACACTCAAACCTGGGGCTCTGGACCGCTACGCCTGGATTTCAAAAACCCTAACCTGTGACAGTTGGTATGTAAGACAGACAGCTGGACGAAGCACTTACACAGAGACGCTCTGGAGTAGTAGCAACAGAAAGGCCAGGGTATGAGTACAATACTCACCAGAGCTGACTTGCCCACACCTCCCGAGCCTAGCACCACTAGCTTGTATTCACGCATGGCGGGATCTCTTCACGGGACAGCCCAACAGTCTGCACAGACAGGAAGAAGAGACAGCAAAGTATATTAAAGTGAAAATTCTGGCCATTCCTATGGTAGGACGCAGGATAACAATGGGAACACCCATAAGTTGCACACCAGGGAGGGGAAGCAGTAGAGGAGGCGCAGCTGACCCCAAGCCTCCAGCTAACACAGACCAGCTGTGGGTGTGAACAGAGTCTCTTGGTCTTGTTCAGCCGCCGGCTCCTATGACACTACAATCAGGCCATTAGAAAAGCAGGGAACCTTTTTTTTATATAACAAAAACAGATATTGAAATGCTTTTAATACATATTTCTGAAGAGGCTAGTTGGCTAAATCAACTGTCTATGGTCAAGGCAAGATCAAAACCGCAGTATCGTCTATCAGGGATGATCCCAGCTGTTTCCTTTGACGAGGCTCATAAACGCAGTAAGCAGCTTGTAGACTTTCAGCTATTTGTTACCACCAACAGAAACCAACAGACTCATGGGACATATTAATCATTTATCGAGAGACTAATCCTCATCACACCCACACATTTCTGAGAAGAACCTGTACCTGATAATAAAGCTTTAGTTAGTATGAGTCATGTGAAAATGGCTGAGGACGGTAAGTGAAAATATCTTCAGGGATGCGCAGTCAGATAACACATCTGTACATGAGCATCTCAGGCTAGTCACACTTTATCAGAAAGCAATGCATAGTAAATCGGACCAGACTAACAGTTCTTCACACAATTTAAATAAGATGGAAAAGCATAATACTATAAGTGAAATTAAATCAAACATGTCCAGATAAACAACATGCATCCAGATTAACAATTGAAATGGTTCATTGTCGAGCAAGTAGGAAACTAGCATTTTGGCCCAAGTTTCCAAACGCTGGTTGAGACGAGAATCAATATTATTTTTCTTGATAATGCCCTCATGTTCTTTATTTCTCTTGTTTCATTCACACGTAACCTTCATACGCCAAATTCACCCAACACACCCACCAAAGCACCAATCAGTGGAGTATGCGACTTAGGCATAACTACAAAAACAACATGTCTGTTTTTCAGGTATCTTATAGTTTAAACATTTTTTGGCATCACGCTATGCATTGTATGCTGAAGTGAACAAGCTTCTCCCGAATGCCTGCATTGTTGAGCGCAAAATGTATGGATTGGCATAGCAACACCAAGTTATGCGCACAGAGCTGAATCGTGGGCGTTCCCCACGTTACTGAGTGAATGGATCATGCCATGAGCGTCAGAAACTTCTAGCAAAATGCAAGCCCAGTCAAAGTATTGAATTATAGGGATGTTGTTTGATATCCGGCTATACGTCAGCAATTTTTAAAGCTGCCAGTTACAAGATTCTCATCAGAATTTTCCTTCCTTATTCCTCCCCACTACAATTCTAGGGAAATTCCAACTTTTTAAAGCATACTAGTATTTTAGCATTGGCTACTATTTTACATTGTTTTCTTTATTATAGATTATTTATAAATACAGTTAGAACATCCTTGCAAATTAAGGACTGTTATAATGAAAACATTGTATGAGATAATTAAAAACGATTTATTAAAAATAAAACATTTAATCCTAGACTTTCCTTAAAACCAATTAAATAAAATAAAACTGACAGATTAACCAAATACAAAAATTGTTGTTCGATGCAGCTCTGTTTCGTAGGGATACAGCGAAAAGATCATTTCTGGCTAATACTGATTGCTCATGTTCACGACACAATCGTCAACGAAGCTACCATTGCCGTACCAGTGTACTCTGGCATAAAAAATCTAAATGTAGCTTCCGATGAATCATGCTTCTCTTCGTAGAGGCAGTATTCCACAAACCCCTAAAATGCATTATCTCCATCATAAAGACCGACGTGACATTATTCCTTGGCATAAGGTCTCATAAAAGACTTAGCTCTTAAATAAATTAAGAATTGGCTTGACTTGAAATATAGATTGATCAGTTATTATTGATCATAGATTTAGGCCAGTCATTTTCCTAAAGCTCTACTGGGAAGGCCAACTGCACTCAAAAGCACGTGTACACACACACACACACACACACACACACACACACACACACACACACACGTTTGTACAGTTAACCTCAAGGGGACCAGAAAATTGAAATTGCATGCTCCCTTACCCTAACCTCAATGAACATTTATGCCTAAACTTTACCTAGGTGTAATGCCTAACCTCAAACATAACCAACAATGCCTGGACCTTAAAGAAATTGACCCTAAACCCTAAGCCACGGCAAAAGGTCCCCATGAGTCCAATTTCTCCTGGTTTTACTATACTCATGGACACACACACACACACACACACACACACACACACACACACGAGGCCATTTAAGGACATCTTAACTGTACCCTCTGTACCCTCCACCACTCTCCCCTTAAAACAAATAGCTTATACACTCTTTCCTCATAGTAACGGAAACAAATAAGGAGAGTGTGCCGCACACCACGAACACACTGAAACCATGACATCATCACCATATAACTCACTCTATGGACGAAGGCATGTCACCATGTAAGGCATAAACTGGGAAGAGGAGCTGTAGAAGCAGAGAGAGGAGAGCACGATACTCTGTAATGTTTACCCTCATAACCAGTTCACGAATGGGACAACCCAAATACGTTAGGGATTACAGACTGACACAACAGTTAGAACCTTTCCTAAAGAGCCCTACCGTAGCAGGGGAGGCGTCCTCTAATATTCACATTTGACTTGCGTAGGCTAGTTGGTGTGAGAGGGAAGTTCCCTATGATGTGGTTGGTAACCCGGTAACAATGATAGCGAAGC
Organism: Esox niger; assembly: GCA_016801105.1. Lineage (NCBI taxonomy): Eukaryota > Metazoa > Chordata > Actinopteri > Esociformes > Esocidae > Esox > Esox niger. The sequence goes on from JACXGJ010000388.1 coordinate 123,986, forward strand.
TGGGTGCCTGACTCAGCAGCACGTTCGATTGTCATGTTCCGCTATCTCTTCAGACCAGATTGGTTCACGCTACCATCATGTAAGGTTCTAGTTTACCATCCGATATAAATTTGACATGTTCCCTATAATGGCGCGTCATACTCTGTGAATAAAGCAGGTATGAACACATTGAGGCAGAATAATTATAGTCAAACACTTGTGGTTAAGGATTAGGGGGAGCTTGGTAAGGGTACTAACGGTTGTTTCTTGACTTCCGTTGTTACTCATACAAAACTTCACCCAGAAAAAGCCCCTAAGATGAGGAAATGACAGAAATCACTAGTCAGCATCAGTAACAGAAAGAGGCAAAAATCACAAGGATTGAAGAGGAGAGACTAATGGATTATCATTACGGGCTACAATGTTCATCCACACAATTTCATTGATGAGGGAAGAAACCTACTGGGGTGCTGTGGAAAGCATGATGAGCTTGAATTGAAATCAGCCATATCAAAACAGAAACACTTCTCTAAATTGTCTGCCCAGATGTTCTTTTCTGTTTTTGCAACATTCTGAAGTGGTGACTGTCTTCAGGCTCACAGCAGGACTAGGCAACCTCCACTAAGAACTCTGGGCATGCAAATAATAGGATTTAACCAAAGCTGTAAAAACTGCTGGTTTTAACCACATTCACTAATATTTGAGTCAGGCAATGCAAAAAAGCTATTAACTGCAGATTCAGTCAGTCGCTGATTGAGAAAGAGATGTGGCATTACCTTAACAGTCAGCTTTGACATCTCATACTTGGTTCCCTGGTACACAAGGAGCAGAATTATGAACCCATTTCCATTCATCTTATAAGTCCAACGTGGTAGTTTTGGTCTTTTATTACAAAAAAACAAAGTGTGGCGTAGAAAGGGATGAGGTCCAGACTTTCTTTTTGCCCCATCTTTATCAGTAGGCTTATTCTATTCGAATTTGAGTGCATTCATTAGTCAGCAGCATTGATCTCTCACAATATTAACATAAATTATTTAGGAACGCAAGTCATGAAGATGTAAATGAAAGTAAAAGGAGAAGCAGAATTTGGGCAAAAATGTAAAGAAATATTCAAAAAGCTTTTCCCACTTTGTTTCTGTTGAGGGCACTATACACTGCACTGACTAAACAGGAAATCTTATGAGGGGAGTTATGTAAATTAATGTAACTGATGGCGTCTAATGTTCAGAGATTCAGGCCACAGAATGACACTTCAGCACAGCAGTTGGCACAGCAGTTAAGACGCACGCTTGAGAGGAGCCATATGAGTTTTGTAACAGAAGATCATTGGTTTGAGCCAGTTATGGGACATTTAAAAAGTGGACAAAGAGGTAAGCAGTACGCAGTGCTTGCATTGGTGCAGTAACCTAGATGAACAGACGCTAGGGTCTGTAAGTATGATGGGTGAATGTAGCCCATGGTGATGTGTCAAAGGTACTCCAGGGCTTCGTGTCCACATTTGCGGAAAGTCTTGAGGAAGTTAAGGCCTGTATGTATCAAAGCAGATCGCTGATTTGAGACCCATGTTGGTCAGTCTGCCAAACATATACCTGCTAAGCAGTGTGAGTTCCTTCCCAATTAGCTACAGTATATGCAATACATAAGCCCAGCACTATACTTTATCACATGCAAACAAAACCTGCTGAACGTTAAAGATAATATTACAGGCAGGCTTAGTTGAAAGGACCAATATGAATGTAATAAAGGACTAATTACGTCAACACATTGATCAGCCAGATATTTACCACATATCTACAAAACCCGTCACTGGAATAAAGTCAATGAACTACCACTACACATCCTATAGTGATATAATCCCTGCCAATAGCCATACTCAACATCAACCCGTCAATTAACGTCAGCTAGTTGTTTTACAGAAAGCACAACCAAACTAGTATCTTAGCTCATTCGCAGACGATAACTCATTTAGTAACTATTTAAAATGAAGAGTTTAAGTAATCTAATATACATCTCAGAAGTCAACAGACATCCATAAGTCAACTATTACTGTGAGGATGCTATAATATGGCGCATTGCCACTACCTAACTACCTAAGCACTATCGAAAGCTAACATCAGCTAACTAATATTGCTACAATTGCTGGTAAGCTAATTTATCTAGCTAGTCAAACTAATAGTTCAAACGGGCCAACGTTAGCGAATACAATGCTAACAAGATTGATTACTTAAAATGGAACATAATGTTAAAGCAACATGAAGTAACTCGTACATTGGGTCGTATCACATTTAAGTAGGTCTAAATCGAAATGCCAATTTCAGATAATGTTGGCTAGATTTTTTTGCTAATAAGCTAATAGTTAGCAAACTAGCACGCGAGTGATTGGTTGGCGCTTCACGACCTAGCTAACAGTGCTCGCTCTACTAAATTCCTGCCCCTCCGCAAACAATACAAACTTATCTGTACATTGTTGGGTGGATTAATTATTGGAAATAACTTACATTGCAAGTTTGTTATCTTTGTATAATGCATCTAGCTAACATGTTTTCCGAAACCCGTAACATAGCTAGTAGCTGCCCTTCCGCCTGGCCTTTACTAAAATGGGAGAGCATACACAGTTAGTGAGTGTACATTCCTTAAATAATACAGCATATTCACTTTGTGCCATTACATCACTGCTAACTTACCTTAAATTATTTCGCCAAAACATGTTATCAAATGTGGCTATGCGACAACCATGAAGGTAAAATAAAGTTACCCATTTTACACTCACCGTTTCTCACTCGCTCCACTCCGCCACTGTATGTGTATATCCCTCTAGCCTCTCTGCGCAGTAGACGTCATTCCTAACTATTTCTCGATTTTCTTAAAGGGCAATGTCACATTTCTCAGTTGTTTTCCTGTTATATTGGTGTAACACTAAAATTACATTAGGTAGTGCACAGGTCGTAATTGCAAAGCACTACTTTATTTTATATATTCACTTAAATATAAACCATACGTTTGATTCGGGCATCAAAACCTTAAGGCCTCTGACTGACAGTTCCCAATAAATCAGTAAACTACGACAAAACTGTTTAGAAGCAAGTACGTCAAACTAATCATTGATCCCAGGTTTCATGTGCCACAATCTCACCCTGTGGATAGGTAATAGCTACTGTCTTCCATGTCCCCTGCAACATAGTCTACGTTACACAGGCATCCAAGTCTGACCCTATGGTATTTTGAACAATCACATTGGATCTTAACAGATATTTTTCACAACAAAACTGAATTGTTCAAATAACAATCAAATGAAACATGTGAATTACCCTCCCTGTGTAAACATGACTTTAGTTACCTGAAGGTGGGGTGCCAAACCATCTTTTTACTTTTCAGATTGCCTGTTGCTAAGGACTGGTGTGAGTTTTATGTAAATAAAAGAACTACTACATGAGTAATGTTCCAACACAGGCAATTTCACAGTGGAAAAGGCAAAGTTAAAGATCTTTCAGGATTTCTAGTGTATACTGCCCTCTAGTGCTGACATTTGTATGGGTTCGGTTCAGTACTGTTGGGACCAAGATCTCTATCCAGAGATAGGAGGCGTTCCTGAAACCAGAAAAGGAACCAGGCAAGCCTAGTGCAGCCAGTGATTACCGTTGCCCTCGTTGGATTGTGAGGGGCAGTATAGTATCTTGACATCAGATAATATTGTCACTCATGTATTCTGATCCTAGCAACTCCTCTGATAAATATCAATATAGTTGGTGATAACTGACTTTTTCAACAGGTGAAAAAGAGAATTGTGGAAACCCCTACTCTTTTACTGTCCAAGGGGGTGATCTAGCCTATATTACCCCAAACAGCATGCACGGATGCATACTTTAAAAATGCACCAGGAATAGTCACGGTATAACAGAAAACAGCATTGCCCCCTCAGAAATTCATGACCCCCCCTGGCTTATGATCTGGACCGGGTCTGGTTATCACAGTCACACGTTACGATTGGCTTTACATGCATACATAACACTTCTCCTCCCGTTGCCTAGATACACTTACGAGCACACTAAATAACCACAGAAACAAATTTTCTAGGCTTCTGGTGTCCAGAATGTTAGGGAAAATTAGACATTTTTAAGGTTAAGTAGCAGTGACAATATCTGCATTAGTTTATTCTTGTTTAATTCCATCTGTCATACAGAAGTTACATCAACCCCTTGCATGAGGATCATTAAGCAATTGGTGATGTTTGCCACGAGGTTGGCACAGTGATCCTTTTGTCTCAGACGCATCCTTTGCCAGTAGTCACTTTCACATCTTTTGATGTAAAACTATAAAGTATATAATTAAAATATAAATAAGTCACTATAAAACCTAAGATTTCAGGGACAGCATAATGAATGTTTTCCTCTGGTAAAATTTGTAAATACAATGTCAGACTAGTTCATTTACAAAATGGCAAGCACAAGCACAGGATACGGTGAGCAATAAGGCAAATCAGCCAATACATATCAAATACATGCAGGAAAGCCTTTATATACACATGAAAAACATCATACAATGTACATTGACATAGCCGCTCGACTCAGTGTCAGTTTGCCACACTTGCAGAGACTATATTCAAGTATGATTGTATAAATCCACAAGAGACATTTTTCCTGTCTTCAGCTCAGATATTTTAACCAATTTAGGGTGAACTATGCACAACTGACAATGCTGAGAATGGTAAAAAGCTAATCTGTATATTCGCCCTGGGAAAGATTTGGATTTGACGTTAAGACGTCTAATCCAGTCCATATTGTTAGATGCAATTGTAATTGCCTATCGTGTAGACTTTTCCTCCATTTCCTCAGTGTAACTTCAGCAAGGAATTCAAAAAAGGCCTAGAAGGTGAGAGAACTCTCTCACTGGTACTGTCTGTAGTCTCCTCCATAGGAGGGGGCAGGCATGGGGGCGGGCTCCTCAGCAAACTGGGGACCTATGAGGACAAGATGGGTGATATAAAAAAACAATACATAAAACACTACCGGGCACAAGCCGGTTCAGATTCCATTAAACAATTATTTACATTTATTTTAGAAATGCTTAATGAATTAGATTATGAACATATATATTATAAAAACAATGTAGTGAGGCACATTGAACAGCAGAATATGATCAAGCGGCTCTATTATTTTGGTAAGGCAGAGCTGACACTGACACAAAACATTTTACTCATGACTAAGTGCTCCAAATGACGTCCCGATGCCCTTTTCCAATCTCAGTGAATTGTAGCAAACACAGTAACATTTACAGCCCCTCAATGTTTTGTTTGAAGGTATAATCGTGTTCAAACCTAGAACTTGATTATACCTCACGCTCTTTCTGTAAAATGAACAGCTTGTTTGCTTTTCAATTCACCAGTGTTATTGCCTAGTACTACTTAAAGTAGGCTGACATAACTAAGTGCTCCGGAATGCTATCAACAAAAGCTGGGACCAGCATGCCTTTTGTAGCTTCCGATGATGAAATACGATATGCCTACAGTGCATCATAGGAAGCACCAAATTAGGCCAATAATATACATTAAGCAATCATGAATGAGAATTGTGGATGACATCCAATTCTTCACCAGAGATCAATGCTAACTTCTTTGTACATATTTTTACATAATGGTATATAATATTAGGCCATTAAAAGCATTGTACTATAATTTAACATATTCATTAGTCATGACTTTCTGCCTTGTTCACCAAACTTTTGAGCCTAGTTAAAACACAGTGGCGTATAATATATATATTTTTTAAGAGAGTTTGCGAGACTAACGAAGACAACTGGTGAGGTACATAATGACACTGGTAATAATCAGTGTGTTATTAAGGAGCACACAAGACCTTGATATTAATAAGTTCAATACATTTTGTTACTCAAAGCTTCAGTGGTGGTTGCGCTTGAGTGTAGTAAAGTATATTTTATGGCGCCTGTATAAGGGGTGACATAACTGAATAACTCATAAAAAACACATCTCTTTGCTGTATTCACAGGCAGTCTCATGTTTTTAGATAAATTGTAACGGCTTGGCCTTATGTGCAGGAAAGCAGTCAACACGATCTGCAGGGGTCGCAAATGCGGATATTTAAAACAACTTAAATACCAAGCGTGCAGGGCAGACAAAACTAGCGATCAGCCAAGCCGACAATTAGATCTGATTTCTCCAATATCGGAAATGTGTCTAATACGGCAGGTAAAATAAAAAAATATTGGACTGGATATACATCACAAGTAAATAGCCAATCAACACTGTACTCGGTATTCATGGCAAGACATGGAAACAAAGAACACAGAGGGAGATGCTTGGTTGAGATGGGTGGCTGTTTTTTCAAGCCAAAGGTGAGAATGCTACGGTTGCAATAAACACCAGAATTATTATCATCTATTTCTATGAGGACAATTCCCAGTTTAATTTTAGAGCTTTGTAAAGCCAGTATAGCATAATGCAAAATAGGATACTTACCAGTTGGGAATTGTGATGAAGCAAATCTAGTGAGAAGAATTCCAGCACCCTCTATTAATGCCAGTAGTATACCTCCCATTGCTGCAGAACCAACCATGGCAACTGGTCCATCTGAGGAAAGCCACATCAGAATCAATACAGCAGGCAACACAGTATCTTAAAACGATCAGTTCGGTTAAAACTGTTAGGATTCTGTATACAACCGTTTAGGATAATTCATTTGTGGAATTAATGCCAAAACAACATGAAAATTATGGAATTACATTAATGCCCTTTTTCTGACAAAAATATCAATGCATTTCAGCTTATTTGCGAAGAATGTTTAGCTCACTATAGGGTTAGGATTACTATAGACCAATAACTGTTCATATGGGGCCCTAAAATAACAAGGGACAATTAATGTAAATTATGGTTGGAGTTCTTCAATTGACTTGAATTTATCCAAAAACCTAGCAAATATACAGTCATGTAGAAAAATGTGGACACCCCTTGGAATGTAACCTTCCATAAAGATTAGAAACTAGGTCTGGATTGGTCTTAACTAGGGATGCACCGATACCAGCATCGAGTATCGGGCCGATACTGAGCTCATGTACTAGTACTCGTACTCATAGAAGTATGCCGATACCACAGCGCAGAACCATAACAACCACTAACTCCAACACTGGAGATGTGAAATAAAAGGTTCAAGACAGCCCACGGGTGGAAAAAACTAAAGAGCAGAGTATATTATCGCACAAGCACCAGACCAAAGCAACAACGCCCTGCGCATTCAGAATATCAAACTAGCCATGGGTGTCAGAGAAAAGTAACTGGCTGTGTCTGTGCATGCACATGTTCAACTTTCAGGAAGTGGTTGAAACATTGATATAAAGGTAGCCATCGTCTGAGCAACAACCCAAGGTAAGAAGCTAGCTAGCTAGCTGTCAACTCAACCGCTACAATGGATTAGGCAACATTAGAGATTCAGCAGCAACAATAAGACCTCTGTCTTTCATATCTTGCCTTCAAGATAGAAGTCAGTGAAACGTTATATACCAACATTTGGCAGCAACAATAAGAGTTTAGATTTTAGTTAGCGCTTAAGTTAGAAATGGTTAGAGCTTAAGTTTGTTAACGAAGGAGAACCTTTCTAATATAAATCAAATCAGATTTGATGCTATTATTGTTCATTTGCTTTTGCTCATTAGGTTTGTAGAGGGATTGTGTTATAAATCTGGGAGGCGATACATGAACAGTTTTAAAGAATGATTCATTGAGGGGGAGTACTTAGTAGGAAATGCTGCTAAAAAAGTATTGTCAAATAATGTTAAGTTGACAAGGCAGAGAGACTGATGTGAAGGGATGACTATTGGAATACATACAAAACATGTTTGCTGCATCACACAGAAATATAACATTTTGTGATAACTGAAGGGTTTGGAGATAAGAGTTTCAAAATGCATATATACACACACACACACATACATACACACACATATACATATATTCACAC
>JACXGJ010000389.1:0-55739 GCA_016801105.1 Esox niger
ACATGCCTAATTTTGTTCGAACAATCATTGCACACTTCCTGTAAATGGTATAAACTTCGTTTCACTTCTCAAATATCACTGTGTTTGTCTCCTATATGATATATTTAACAGATTTTTTTTATCCTAAGAACCAACGATTTATGAAGGAAAATCATGGACATTAACAAGGTTGCCCAAACTTTTGCAGACCACTGTACATTATGAGCATTATTGTCACAGGAAAAGATGAGTGGAGTGTCATACAAGTAAACCTTTGGGGGAAGGTGTGAAGAGGCATCAGGCTCATCAAACCGGTGCAGTAATGTGTGTTATATCACACACACAATTAAACGTTTTGCTACATTTTTGCTTACTTCATACGTGGTGTGGGGGTCAAAGTAGCCCCACCAACTTAAACAGTAAGCCACAAAATCAGTGAAGACAAATCAACCAGGATAATAGTCAAAATACAGTTTGTGGGTAAAATAGATTATTGTTTGGACTTAGTGTCCCAATAAGCTAGGAATTCTCAAATATGTTTAATTTCATTGTACATCTCACTTCTGGTTTTATACAAGTACTAAGACACTTTGTTGGTTTTTCCTTTAATTTGTCCACTCAAATGTTGTCTCGCTCGCTAACACCGATACTTTATCATCTTCCAGCTAGCATTCTTCAAACAACACCTCATGTTGTTTCCTTGATACTGAACACACGCACCCACCATGACCTTTCATATTTCTACCCACACAAATTCTAATTCTTACAAATGCAAAACTTTAAAAGACATTCCTTCCTTAACAATCCAACTGAGGCTTCTTGGGCACACACTACATATGACAATACCTCTTGGTCATATAAAACCTTATAAAAGCCCTGTCTATTAGCAACTAGACATGTAAATTTAAATTGAAGTATCACAAAAATAAACTCAACACATCTGATTTAGAATCTCATGAAGCAATCCTCTAGTCAATTCAGTGATTGCCGAAAAGTCTATCCTTCATCCAGGGGGTGGCAGCTGAGCTACATTCATTTTGCAGCTCTGGGCCAGGTGGTTGTTGCTGTGAAGGGAGCGGTTTAAAATCCACACAATATAAATCTTTATGGTAACTGAGGACTTTGATAGAGATATGAGGGAGTCTCGGGTCGAAGCCAAATATCCCAGCAATCCAACACCCTAAAAACAAAAGCCCTACTCTACATGAGAACAGACTGCCAGCAAATGGAGGGCAGAAGATGGAGTGTTAACAGCACATATACAAGCAGCATATTAGCACATAATAATAGCCTTGTTTGAGGGCTTTAAGTGGAGCATTCTATGCCTACAAACATCCAGGAAAGTCCAAGAGACACTGCAAGTCTGTTATTGTGGTTTCCATGTGCCAAATAATCCTCATTCTTCACTTTCTGATCTGGTTAAGTCCATGACAGACAGACAGACACAGACCAAGCCCATCTGAGACAACTTTACCTGCTCTAGTCCAGAGGACAACAACGCTTCACCTGTCCAATCTCTGACACTCTCCTTCCCTACCTGTCACTCTGCCTCACCTGTGTGCTGCTGTTTGTTGTTGTCTTCACATCACTATATTTTTCCTGTCTTTCACCTTACAATCTACTCCTCTCTGCAGTTGTGTAAACATTTTACCCCTAGACAAACTCAAGTCCTGTGTACTGATAGAATACTCCAGAATATACTTTCAGTCAGAGGACTGGGCCCTAAAATCATACACATTTATAGGCACATAGTTAAGAGCTGGAATATAAAGGCAACACATCTGGTAAGAATTTCAATAGGATTACATACGTCATAGAGCCAGACGGTACAACCATAACATTGCAAAGATCGGAATGTCCCTCCTAAATTGATGACAGAGCAAGGAGTCAGTCTGTAGACTCACCCAAAGAGGGCTGTGCATTGCAAAAACTATTGTGCTAGTTTGAAGGAGACTTAACCAGACTGATTTACTGCTGTAATCCAGGCAAGAGGTGCTTAGAACTGCTCACTCTTACTCTTTTTTGGACAAATTATACATTTATTTTTAGCTAAAATTTTGTTGGTTAAAAGACGTTATTAATGGGTGAAAAAAGGTCTGGCCTATGTCTTGATTTAAGACTTCACATAAAAAATATTTTCAATAAAGGTGTTCACACATTTTTATACCAACTATACATTCTGTACCAACGTATAACATATGTATATACATATAAACAATATCAGACATAATCATAAACACACATGATGAAATTACACATCCAAGTAATCCAGCATTATAAGGATCTTGGTCAAAACAGTACCAAAAAACATCATATTTACCTAGCAGTAGAAACACTGCCATCTAGACGAGACCTTGGACTAGACACTTCTGTCTGTGGAAACCGTAGCTATGAGAAATTTAGCATCAAATACTTCACATCCCAGACCTTGTTTCATAACTAATGTCCCTAAAGGGCAGAGAATCAAAGTCTAAATCAGTTGTTTTAGGGTGTACAATTGCAGATGGTCCACTCTATACATTGCACCATGAGGAGTAACCAACTTGGTTGGAATTGCTAGTGGGAATTGCTCTATTAGCCCCTCTTAGTGGGCAGACAAGTACCTGTGCTTTGACCAATCGGCACGCACATACGTCCGCCGGACCATGCTATTCGTTTGGCAACCATTCCTACTTTAACAGCAATGTAGCAAACCAGGCGCAGCAAGCACCAAAACGTATCGCACGAATAACCCACTTAAAAAGTGTAATGTGGCCCATATAGCAAGGAACATAGTAGTAATTGTAGGGCAAACATTTTATCAAGGTTGCCCATGCACAACAGTTGCATTGAAAAGCCATTGAAACTGCAGATGTTATGAGATATACAATTGCATGTGTATATGGCTGATGATGACAGCAGTGCAGTGAGAGCACTCCAATCAACAGGCAAGCTGTGACTTTCACTGCAGTCTACGCGTAGCCTACCGTATACTTACTATGGTTTCTCTGACTCGGTCGTGGAAAAGCTGTTCCCGAACCGACACGTCTTCTGTATCTTCCATTATTTGACAATCATATCGCGAATTATTGGTCTTTTATGTGTCTCAAACGTATAACTGTTGTGTTCGCTGATGCTGCTTCATCATCTAAGCACAGCACCGCAATTTCCTATGCTGTCCCTATGCTGTTCCTATGGCTGCAGCTACTCATGGGATGACGTCTAACTTAGTCCACGCCCCTCTACTGAGGTGCCGATGTAAAAAACTATAATATGCGGATCAGCCATAACATTATGACCACTGACAGGTTTATTGAATAACACTGGTAATCTTGTTGCCATAGCACCTGACAGTGGGTGGGATATATTAGGCAGAGTTTAGTCATTGTGATGGCTAGACAACTGGGTCAGAGCGTCTACAAAACTGTAGCCCTTGTGCGGTGTTTCTCAATCTGCAGTGGTCAATACCTATCAAAAGTGGTCCAAAGAAGGAAAAGCGATTAATAGTGACAGGGTAATGGGCGGCCAAGGCTCACTGATGCACGTGGGGAGCGAATGCTGACCTGTGTGGAAAGGAGGCAAGCCGGCAAAGGCAGTGTGATGCTTTGGGCAATGTTCTGCAGGGAAACATTGGGTCCTGCCATTCATGTGGATGTTAATTTGACACGTACCAACTACCTAAGCATTGTTGCAGACCATGTGCACCTTTTCATGGAAATGGTTTTCCCTGAGGGCATTGGCCTCTTTCAGCAGGATAATGCGCCCTGACACAAATGGTTTGAGGAACACAACAACAAGTTCAAGGTGTTGACTTAGCCTCCAAATTCATTCCCTAGATCTCAATCCAATCGAGCATCTGTGGGATGTGCTAGACAAACAGATCTGATCTATGAGGGCCACACCTTGCAACATACAGGAGTTAAAGGATCTGCTGCTAACGTCTTGGGACCAGATACCACAGTACTCCTTCAGAGGTCTAGTGGAGTCCATGCCTCGACAGGTCAGGCCTATATTGGTGACAAAAGAGGGACCTACACAATACTAGGCCGGAGGTCATAATGTTATGACTGAGGGGTGCATATATATTTTGTAAAACAGTATGAGGTCCTTGGCCATGGGCTCAGCATAGAGGGTATTGACTTGAAATCGTGGGCTCAGCATCAGGGGTGATTGGCTGCATAGGCTTTCCACAGCATTAATGTGCAGATAGGCCAACAAAGAATTGTATTTACAATTCTTTTTTTGAGAATTGTAATTGTACAAAATCTTGACTCACTACAGAAATATACATTCAATGTAGTCACTGAAAGATGTTCAATTAGGTAGGGGAGGCTAAATAGCATCACAATTGCTCGTACTGATAATAAAGTTTTCCTGTATGAAGTATATTTTTATTTAATCCTCAGTTGCTGCCAAGTATGTTTGTGCCTGTTGGGTTGCATCTGCATGAACAGATGAACTCACTTGGTCCAGGCAAGCGAACTCAGCGGTGAAAACTATCCACAAGCAACTGAGGAGATACAAGAAAGTTTGGCATGTTGGTAAAAACTCTCACCAACTTCTACAGGTGCACCATTGGGAGCATCCACTCAGGCTGCATTACTCCCTGGTATGGCTTCATCTCCGATCGCAAGTCCCTCCGGAGGGTGCTGAAGTATGCAGAGTGTGTCATCGGCTGCCACCTCCGCTCAGTGCAAGGCAACTACCATACATGATGCCTTAGGAAAGCACGGAGTATCATTAAAGACTACTGTCACCCAGGCTACGGTCTGTTCACACCACTGCTGCCACCTGGTTGACACTACCGGAGTATCGGAGCACGCACTTCCAGACTCATAGTTTTTTTCCTCAGGCCATAAGGCTCCTCAACCAGCAACAAAGATCTATGATCATACTGATCAGACATGAATCCCCCCAGGGCTGTGTGTTGAGCCCGCTCCTGTACTCTCTCCTCACCCACGACTGCCTGGCTACCCATGTCTCCAACACAATTTGTTATGTTTGCTGATGACACCACCATCATAGTCCTGATCTCTGACAATGACGAGTCAGCCTATAGAGACAAGGGAAGGTCACTGACTTCATGGTGTCAGGAAAACAACCTTCAGCTCAGTATCAGCAAAAATAAGAAGATGATTATTGATCACAGGAAGCAGCGTCTGGGAGATCACGCCCCATACAGGTTAATGGGTCTGCAGTAGACTTCACAACTTACAGTTCCTTGGTGTCAACATCAGTGATGACTTGACCTTGTCTCATCACTCTAACATCGTGGTGAAGGAGGCCAGGACACGTGTCTTCTTCCTATGCCAATTAAGGAGATTTGTCATGGACTCCAGGATACTCACCAACTTCTACAGATGCACTATCGAGAGTATCCTGTCTGTCACCACCTTGAATGTTAGCTGCACCGCCCTCAACCGCAAAGCACTTCAGAGGGTGATTCAAACAGCAGAGCGCATCACAAGGTCTGACCTGCCATCCCTGCAGGGTTTCTATGCAGAGAGGACCAAACAAATAATTACAGATCCCAGCTACCCATGCCACAGTCTGTTTACCATCAGGCAGAAGGTGCAGGAGTATTCCATCCAAAACTAACAGGCAACAGGACAGCTTCTTTCCTCAGGCTGTAAGGCTGCTCAATTCAGGAACTCCTCTTCCCTTCCATCCATAGTCCCATGCACACCTGTCACTTTTACATTGTACTACGGTTGTACAGTTATTATTGACTGATTGTGTTATCTTCTTATTTTTATATTATAATTACTGTTACTTTTTAACTTTTAACTGCACTATTGGGAGTAAGAAAACCAAGCATTTCATTGCCATAACTTGTTATTGCTAATGACACATAAACCTTTTGAACCTTGAACCTTTGAACATTCCAAATGTTCTGATGTCTTTCTATGTACATTTAACATACATTAGAATATTATTGTGTATGTACCATTCATAGGCATATTACACTCATATAATATTTATAATATTCAATACTTCTACTCATATTGTTTCTATTTCCCATCCTACTCTCTTTAAAATTGCTACTAGTTTACATTTCTATGTATATTATTGCTATTTTTTTATTTACATATTTCTCAATTCTTACTATGTAGACATATGCCATGACACAAGAATGTCACTGTTCAGAATGATGCTGTGTATTTCCTTGCATTATATAAACTTTGAACTTGATATTACACCCACTCCTTTTTTCAATGTATTCTCTTTCATTGTCTTTGTCAGCAATTTTCTGACACGTTAGCTCATGTCCTTTTGCTGCTGCTACTGTATTGCCTTTTTCTTGAACATATACTCATATGTCTAACTCAACTGGGTAGCTGTACACGGTCCGATACCTTTTTCTCCTGATGCCATGATGAATCACGTTATCTGCATTCCACTGATGAGGGCTTTAAATCACCTCGTGCACATGCTTTATTCAGCCTATACTTAACTCAGAGTTGACTGAACTAATTGTTACCACCTGTCCTGAAACCGTTAACTCTGAGTTTGACAGCTCAGATTCAAGTTAACCCAAAGTTGTGTTCTTAACTCAGGAGTATATTGATCCTACTTTCTGAAATACCCCCAGTATGTTGATAATGGCAATGTTGTTTTCAACTAAATATTACCCCTCATTAGCAATGTTAACCTGTTTCAAAGACCCCAAAGTGTAATTTTGACCAAACCTGCAAGTAGCCACGTTTAAGTTGGTCATCAATATGGCTGCGGAGTCTATATGTTAGTAACCATGTCAACGGCGCGACGGAGGAGCGATCTAGAAAATGCTGCATTAAATGAATTTTTTTTTGCTTTTCTTTAGGTTTTACTGTTTTGGTGTGGAGTTCGCGGACGCGCATGCATGCATAGATCTGGATCATGCACGCACGCACAAACATATTCAACAGCAACTGTGCCACCGTCTGGCTGATAAATGAGTAGCAGAGACAAACTGTTACACTTATCAGACTGGGTTTTTGTAACATTGCTTCTACCACTGCAAAACATTATATTTTGGGGAATACTCCCCAGTCTGATTTGTAAAATAAATATTTAACTCCTGTGAATCTGCATTATTAGACATTTCCAGTATCTCTTTCAGTCATTTGTTTCAGACTTTATCTTTCTACCAATGTAATACACTACTTCTAAACCACTTTATTTTTGTTAATCCACTCAAAAGCTGCCGTGAACAGTACACGAGGATCAGTCGGGGGAGTTCATGATGGCATAGAAATAGAAAATGTCCACATTTCTAGAG
Organism: Esox niger; assembly: GCA_016801105.1. Classification (NCBI taxonomy): domain Eukaryota; kingdom Metazoa; phylum Chordata; class Actinopteri; order Esociformes; family Esocidae; genus Esox; species Esox niger. The sequence continues at coordinate 7,220 of JACXGJ010000389.1, forward strand.
ATAAAGATACTCAGATTTGAATTCTAGCTCGATACACTCGACATTCTGTTGATGAGAATACAGGGGAGTTGGATTAAGCGGGTCTATATTCTGGTGTTTCACTGACCGGAAATTGTTTAGAACTCGAAGTAAATGCTGCCGGGAGATGCTGTCGTCGCAAGAGAAAACAAGCGGAGAACCAGACACATAAAATCCCACAAACACGGCGTATCGTGACATGTAAGGTACATTTGCAAAAATGCTTGTGTAGATTCTGTTTCTACTAAGACTTTGTTGAAGTGTTTTTGATGCACATTTTGTAGTTGACGATGCCTTCAGCCAAAGATGCTAGCCAACTGATTAGCTAGCTGTCTAGCCTTAGCCATAGAGATGGACAAAGGTGTCATCTTTCGTTGCGTGCAGGCTATCTCCATGTTTAAGCAGTCCGTTTTGAAATCAACAACCCACCATACATTTCCCGCTCAACTAACAAAATTCGTTTTTATCTCCTGTATGTGTTTTGAGATCCAGCTCTCTGAACTTACCTACTATGCTCAATGAAGCACGGGTGAAGGCAGAAGAGGATATAGGCAATTTTATTTACATTCACTCACATCTCTTGTTTGATACATTTTAAACGTTTTTTTAAAGAAAGCTCCAGAGGGGGGTAACCATTATAAATTATTTCATTTAGGCTGTAGGGCGGATTTCTTCTAGTGACCCAATTTGTGTGACGACAGCATGACCACCTGGGTCATCTGGAGAGATCAGTCAACATGCAAGTGAGACAGGAGGAATCAGCCAGTGAAGTTGGAAATATCACCCAGCGTACTAGATTAAAATGCTTACAATGGCAATGTACTGTCTTAAACACGTTTTCCCACAGTTAAGTCGTCTAACCATCTCTATGGCCTTAGCGCATTTTTCTGGGCGGTGGGTGCCATAGCAACCGCTTAAGAAACATTATTAATGTAGCTAGCTAGGCAGACACGCTAACTAAGACGTGGCATTGACATTCAGTTGCTCAATCTAGCTTCATACAATGGTTATAAGCTATATGATTCAGCTAAGCGTGGTTTGCAGTAATATTTTTTTACTTACTATGTTGTTGTTCTATCGAGCTGTCATTGTATGTTTCTGACTCGGATACTTACAAGCTATTTGTTTGTCAGTTGCCATACTGGCCAGGTAGATAACAGCTTGCTAACTTTAGCGTAGCTAGTAGTAGCTGACTTGCTGAGCTTACTTAGCTAACATGTGCTAACAAGCTAACGTTATGAAACTACTATAACCATTTGAATAACGTCAAATATCATAACTAGCTAGCAAACCCTTTTATCAGAGCTGAGCAAGTACTGTCTGTGCCATCGTAACATTAGCTGCACAGTATTAACTAATACCTCGTTGCATCCTGGTGATGGTACAATTCTCATTTACCTAAGTTCTCAAACTTTAGTACGGTAATTTACATAAAATGTTAGGTGATTAGTTATGACTATTGCCTGTAGACATAACGTTGCTGTTTACGCTAAGCTACAAACAAATGTTGGTACCTTTGCTAGCTAAACTGTATTTCCATACACATTGACTAACTTCTGTAACAAAATTATCTTGGTTTTGTCCAGTTAGTCTTTGAATTAAGATGCACTTGTCTTGTAGCATGTTTTCTTTTATTGTAGTTTGCTTGAGACTAGATCTGGTCAACACTCTTCAAGGAATTGATAGCTGTGTTCAACAAAAGACCATTGTCTCTTCCGATTCATGTCCCCTGAAATTGTCAGGCTTGGCTCAATGAGTCAGTTGCACTACTGAAATGTTAAGCTAGTACTGTAGTTATTCATGTATGGTTTATAAAGAGTGAAATACATGATTACAATAGTCTTATCTACCTGTTTTTTCCCTTTAGTTAGCTGGTGCTAGAATGGATGACGACTGCAATGGCCGTACCTACATGTCAGGTAAGACAATGGAGGGCCGTGCTTGGACAGTGATTTGATTTAGGATAGCTGAATTACAGACCTTACGATTGTGATATAATTGAAATGACTGAATGGACTGTCAGTAGGCCTACATTTTGTGTCTGTGTGGACTGCAGGCAGCGGAGACTCATCAATGGAGAGGGAGTTTTCAGGGGCCCTAGGAGGGCCCACAGTGAGCACCCCGAACAGCCAGCACACTTCCCCCAGCCGCTCGCTTAGTGGTCAGTTCTGATGTCAATTCTTTTGTCGTTTAAGAGCATTAGTGAACTCTATTATTCCCATCTCAAGGTGGTGGTTGTTTTGTGGCTTAGATGTTTTAATCTACTTTAGAAAGCAAAGCCTTGTGTCTGTTCTCATCATGTCTACTTCCTGTTTTTCTCCAGCCAACTCCATCAAAGTGGAGTTGTACAGTGATGAGGAGGCGGGCCGCGGCACAGGGCCAGAGGATGAGAGAGGAGAAAGGGTGGAGGAGGGGGGTTCTGAGCAGGGAGGAGAGGCTGATGGAGGTGGAGGGGGCTACCGGGAGCTCGCCAGCCCAGAACCCATGTCTCCCGGAGGGGCCATCCGGCTGCCAAACGGAAAGCTCAAGTGTGACATTTGTGGGATGATCTGCATTGGACCCAACGTCCTCATGGTGCATAAACGGAGCCACACAGGTGACTGATCAATTGATTGAGTGATTGATTGATTAGTCCTTTGTACGAAAAGATGAGGTTAGTTGGTTAAGCGAATCTGCCCCGAAACCAGGTTGACATTATGTTTTCGGCATGTGACTGGAAGTGAAACTGATTTCAAACTGGTTCGTAATTTGGATTGTTCAAGGCCGGGGTGTGTTAACTGGTATGCGTCTCCTGCAGGTGAGCGTCCGTTCCAGTGTAATCAGTGCGGGGCCTCCTTTACCCAGAAGGGGAACCTGCTGCGTCATATTAAGCTGCACTCTGGGGAGAAGCCTTTTAAATGCCCCTTTTGCAGTTATGCATGCCGCAGACGGGATGCTTTGACAGGCCACCTCCGCACTCATTCGGGTGAGAGGGATTCACACACTGTACAAACGCGTTATCACGCACACGCACACTTGGGTGAGGAAAAGAGGGCTTGAGTTGCGCGTGTCAGTTGCTGAGGTAAATACCTCGGACACAGTCCTGTAAGTGTTGGTGATATGTTGACTCTTTCCACAGTGTCGTCTCCCACAGTCGGGAAGCCCTATAAATGTAGTTACTGTGGCCGGAGCTATAAGCAGCAGAGCACCCTGGAAGAGCACCGTGAACGCTGCCACAGCTACCTACAAAGCCTGGAGACTCAACAGCCGGTCAGCGCTCACACACAAGGTAGTGGAGGACCGACTCACACACGCTGGCTTGTAGAGCCTGCAGACCGGCTTGTTAACGTGTCATTTTTTACCGTGTTTCTGTCCTGCCAGAAGTTATGTTTACACGTACAAACATATTCGGTATGTTAACGCTTCTGTGGCGTGATCATGTCGCCTGTAGGAGAAGACTTGAGGGACCTGGAGTTCATGCCTGACAACCTGCTGCAACCTTCCTCTGACAAGATGGCGTTCATTGATCGGTTGGCCAACAGCATCACCAAACGCAAGAGATCCACACCACAGAAATTTGTAGGTGAGCACCTAATTGGAATTTATGAATTGGGAGGTGAGGAAAGACACTGACACATACGTAAGCACAAAGGATACAGTATGATCATGATACAAGTTGTCAGTAAAGAAAAAAATGGGGGGTCGGGCACATCACCGGTTTGAATCCCTTCCAACCTTCTCCCCTGCAGGACAGAAACACATGCGCCTCAATCTAGCTGACACGCCTTATGAGCTCAGCGCCGCCTTCGACAAAGACGGAGAGACGCCTCACGGTGCCCTGGAGCAGCCACCCTACTCCGGCCTGGGAGGGGGATACCTCGGGGGACTAGGAGGAGGCGGGGGAAGTGGTGCTGGATCCGAAAGCCTCCGAACCCTAAGGCTGCCACTCCCTCACCCCTCCTGCCTGTCGGAGCTCCGGCCAGTGATCAGCTCTGCTCACACTCCCATGGCTCCCCTGGGGCCCAGGCTGGACTGCACAGGGGCTGGGGCAGGTCTAGGGTCCATGGGCACTGGGGGCAGGGAGGCCGCCGAAGGCCACGAGGACTTACCCCCTGGCCGCAGTCACGCTTCGTCGCCTAGCAACGGTTGCCAGGACTCCACGGACACAGAGAGCATGCCGGACGAAGGGCTAATCAGCGTGGCGCCTGCCCTGCCTATCCACAACAACAGTCACCACAACCTCAACCACCTCCACTCTAACCACCACCCTCCCCCTCCGCCCCTACTGCACCACAGGGGCAGGGACAGGAACAGCCCCAGTCACGCCAAAGAAAGGGACGGAGTAAGGGAGAAGGACAGGGAGGAGGGTGGCCCCCCTGCCGCCCCCCCGGCCCCAGGCTCCCCCGGCTCCAGGGAGGTTTTTCGGGTGGTGGACGGCGAGGGGCACACGGTGCGTTCTTTCCGCTGTGAGCACTGCCGCATGCTCTTCTTGGACCATGTCATGTTCACCATCCACATGGGCTGCCACGGCTTCCGCCAGCCCTTCGAATGCAACATCTGTGGCCACCGCAGCCAGGACCGCTACGAGTTCTCTTCGCACATTGTCCGCGGAGAGCACCTGCTAGGTTAAGGCTAGTTAGTCGAGTTTCTGTACTGAGGGCTGTTTTTACTCTGAGAGAAGGGTCTGTGTGGGTTTGGTTTGCATCACAATAGGGGGTTTGAGGTAGTACAGAACTGCTTTTTGTAATCTGTAAACCGGTGCTGATACTGTTATTACAACCTCAGCTTCAAATAGGCACATTAGACTAGTTGAATTGCATCACTTTTAAATGGACCACCACTCTGAATGCACTTTTCCAAATGTATGAATTCTTGGTGAGAAAATGAACTTTGAAATTGATTTGATTCTGAAGATGGAGTAAATGCACTTTTTACCCCCTAAGAAGTGCCTTTCTCTGTTGTGGTCTACCTTTCCTCTTTATCCGGGTAAAAACCGGGCGCACAAAACAGTGATGTTACTAGCGACGATGTGATTTATATCTGGGACCTATTCGTTGTTTTTACACAGGCAGACCAATTCTGTTCAAATGTTTTCACTAATTGGTATTTTGACAAAGCTGATGTAATGTATCTGATGTGATTACTCAGAAGACCTATCAGTGGAGGCCATTTTATTGAGCTGTCTGTATAAATGCAGCCGTAGTTGTTTCCTGTACTGCACTTTAATCAACATTTTAACCAAGGTATAATGCAAAAAACTGTATGAACGTCTGTCTTTAGATACCATCAGGCTTCCTTGGAATTTGTCAGTTTAGCAAAGCCCTATTTGAAAAGCACTTTGAACACACCTAGTCCCTGTAGGTGTAGCAAACAGACAGTATTGTGTTATATTGTATAGTAGTAGGTCATGTATTTTACCAACAGTTGTGGTGCAGACCAGACCCAGCATCCCAAGATTAATGTTTAGAAAGATTTTAGGGGTTGGATTCAAATGAAGAGTGCACTTTCCAATTTCTGTGTGTGTGTGTGTGTGTGTGTGTGTGCGTGTGTGTGTGTGTGTGTTGGTTTAGTAAGTTAAGTGAGAGTTAAAGGCTTTTTAGCAGTGTGAATGTTGTGGGGTGGATCACAGAATGTGTTGTTTTGTTTCCTTCAATTGCTTTTGTGCACTGAGATACCTGCCGACATAGTTCTATTAAAACTATTTTCTAGAATAATCCATTTATGGCCTGCACATTTCTCTGTGCAGTTTGATGAAAGGAATAAATAGTTGTTTTTTTTTACTCGCTCCACAAAAGAAGAGAGCCACTGCCAGTATTTTGGAGTTTACCTCCGCAAATGGTGGAGATACGATTTGTTGTCAATTTTAAAAGGTCCTTGATATCCCACTGCTTTGCATACTATGAAACAAACCAAAACAACAATTTTATTTAGTGAGACCTAAAACAATGAATTGTATTGTGCCTTTCATGACTTTGAGCTCGCTGACAAGTCAGGGGGATGTGCACTGCAGTAACAACAGCCATGTTTTGGAAACAAGTCTTTATGGATGGGAACATATAGTAATTGACAAGTCACTGATTAAAACGAAATATCCACGGTGACCCTGCCAAGGACTCTCACTTAATTTTAGATTGCCCGCTGCTAATTTCACTAGGTCTGATATGTCACTCATTACAAGTAGCATATACATGGTAATACATTTTATTTTAAACTGTGTAGGTTGGGTTTTGGCTATTTATTGTCTGAAAGCCAGGAAATCAGACCTATAATGGATCGTTCGGTACTGGATGCCTGTTGGCTATGATGTCAGACAAACTGGTTGGTTCAAACACTAAATGCTGATTGGCTAAAAGACATTTTATATCATATGGTATTCCACATGTGATATAAATTTACAAACTATGTTGGTAACAGTTTTATAATTGAAATCAAGGGTTTGTGGTATATGGTCAAAATACCAAAGCTTTTGTCCATGGTATATTGGCAACTTACCCCAACTCCTTGTGACATCTTACTTAAATATACCATGGGTGTGGCCCAAAATTACTTGTGACTAATTATGATAACCAGTTGATAACAATAAGGCAAAACTAAAGATTTTTTTTTTTTCCATGTGCATAAGATTGTCACTTGCTGCTATGGCATGAATGAGTATGGTGGGGTTCAGACTGATAACGCAGTTCTTCAAAAGTTGACTTGAAATGGTTATTCTCATTCAATCCTTTTTCAAACTTTCTCATTAATAGAGCCGGGTGTTTAGTGTTTTGTCATATGGAAAAACAACCAAAATAATGGAACGTAATCAGCTGGCTTTAATTGTTTTTATACAGAGCACCTAGTTGTTTTTATAGAGAGCACCGACGTGGGGAAACATTTTCTTTGTAATCTTGGCGCATTTAGATCCTTTGACTACCAAGATGTTGTGTTACATTTTCCATAACAATGCTTTGATCACAGGAATGTGATGAATTCACAGTTATGAATTGAAAGAAGTTGAGTTTTGAAGGGACTGAGGGCAAGGGGTTGGTCCTGATTGGTTTGGCAGGTGTTGCCCTACTGTTTCACCCATCTGTCTGTCTTCACAGTGAATGACTTTGGGAGCCTGTAGGGTTTATAGCTGAGTAAGGTCCAGAGTTTATATGTTTAAGAAAAACTCTGGGCAATTCTCAGGACACATGAAGTATGATAATTATTTTAAATAAATGTGACAACTCTTTACCTCAAATGATAATTGCCTCTGTGGGGTGTGTGGGTTGGTGATGAATCCCTTTTTTGTGTGGTTACTTTGAACATTTTTACCGGTAAGGCCATACAAAGTTAAATTAATATTTAACGGATGTTCACTTCCTCACATAAACATAAGGAAAATACAAAAATGTATACTTGGCAAATATAAATTCAATATACCCAATTTCCTATCGGATTATGGGTACCAAACTGACTCAGACCCAGCCACAACATGCTTTCAATTGTGCTATCCCTGTTAAAACCAACTTGGTCTTGATCAGGTTACTAGGTGTTGAACTAAGGTTGCTATAGGATTTTTTTTACAAGCCTGACCACTTGTTTCTTATTCGCTCTCTTCACTCGCTTTTAAATCAATTAAATCCGTTGCAGTTAATCAACTTTGTTTGGCCTTTACTTGTATAGGCAGCCTGGTATATTCACTTTTTGATATTTAATTTAATAATTTTACAAAAAAACGTAATGTGGACTGTATACAAGAAAATGTCTCATCCCAATGTCCAAAAACAGTCTTCTCAATGATTTAACCCTTCAATTGTACTGATAAGGCATGGTTGCATTTAATCAGTTGCATTAATCTTAATCTGCAATGCTGTTCTAAACGTAATGCCTTATGAACAGATGTAATTACTGTTCAAAATAGATATTATTTCAAATGTAATCAGAAATGGTTTGATTATAACTTATGTGGAGGTTTTTAGTCATTTGACAACAGTTCTTGGAACAGCAGATTTGGGATTCCCTCCAGTTGTTGTTCTGTTTAAATCATGCTATTGTGCCTTTGTCCCCTGCGGTTCCCACTGAGGAAGTTGACTACATCTTAGTTGAGGACAGAACAAGTGGCCCTGGGTCTTGAATGCTCAGTAAATGGATGTCATAAAAATATTCAAATTATCATTGTTACTAATCCGAATACTAGCCACGTAGACGTGACTGTCGTACCTCAAATCAGGCCGATGGCACAGTATAAAACCCTGTAACTTCTAATTGACACTTTACAATTCAAACTCTGTGTTATGATGCAAAAACTTGGGTTTGCTCTTTTCACCAAATGGACATACAGGTAAACTGCCAAAGATGGCTGAGGTTTGAGGTGGCAGGACCTTTGAGTAAAAAAATCTGCCTGTCCACAAGTTGATGGCTTGTTCTAATGGAACTATATTAAAGAGCTTGTCACCTGAAATAACAGCTGAGATGTCTGGGCTTTGGTGTGATAGGGCCAATTCAGTCAACATAACCACACAAGGATAATTGGACAGGATGTGTCTTACGCCTGCCCTGGGAGTTACCAGGGCTGTTTCATGTGAAATCCATTTTAGTCAGAGGTTCTGCAGAAAATCCCTGAAAACCGTTGAGTGGACTCTTTGATGTACTACACTGGATTGCAGTTGATGCTTTTATAACCTGATGCATGTGGTAACAATGCGGTCTGCTACACTTACCAAGCTTTTCCCAAATAGTCTTAAGGACAGATGACAACGCTTATTTTGTATTTTCCCAGTCACCCCAGCTTCAGAGAAATATTTTGTTACTGATGTGCTCTTGTTTTTGTGGTTGCATTTTGCCCTTGTGTTTTTCCTTAACTTCAAGGTTTCTCTATTGCACCGTGTCTGTGTTTCCCTTGACTATCTGCTCTGTTCCCTTTTCTCCTGCCCCTGTAAATGGTGTGGATTCGCTTTAACTACTGCAGAGCCTTTTTCATGTACCATAATGTAATTAAGTATTTGTGTAATCAAGATTAAACTACTGTAAGTTTTGTACTGTATTGAAGGAGAGTCTATTCCAAATAAATATTATTTACTTGACTGGCAGATATTTATTATATCCAGAAATTCAGATAAGTTAATATTATTTACTTGATTGGCTGATATCTACTACATACAATGATTCTGATAAAATACATTTTTACTGGACTGGCTGATACTACATGCTGAGATTCAGATATTTTCAATACATTGCATTTTGTTGCATACTCTCTGATCCAGAGCGACTTACAGGACCTATAAGGGTTATGTGCCTTGCACAAGGGCACAATGACAGATTTTTTTACAAACTTGGCTCAGGGATTAGAACAAGCAACTTTTCTCGATTTATGACCTTGGTTTACCCTATATATACACATCTTGAAATATCTGAATCTCAGGATGTTAGAGTCTGCTACAAAATGTAAATGTATTGAAAGTGAAAACAATCATCAAATATTTCATATTGGCGTTGGAGGATGGTCTGTGGTCATACAGAAATTGCTGATGTATCTAGATAAAATATACGGATGTACTCTAAAAGTCTCGAACACTACGCTTTTGATGGCATTGACATTTGCCAGAGCGATGCAAATATGCAAATATTATTATGCAAATATTTACTAAGCCCCTACAAAGATTCTAATGATTCACTTTTGTTGAGTTTTGGCAAAAATATGGCCCTAAAAGGGAAATACAGTTAGTTCTGGAAATATATGGACACTAGTGCAAATTACATAATTTTGGCTCTGTATGCCACCCCATTGAATTTGAAATAAAACAGCTGAGATGCCATTGAAGTGCAGACTCAGCTATAATTCAAGGGGTTGAACAAAAATATTGTATGACACGTAAAGGAATTGCAACCATTTTCATAGTGTCCCCTTATTTCAGGGGTTAACATGTTATTGGGCAAGTTAACACAATTTTAAATGTTAATTTTTAATACCTGCTCAAGAATCCTTTGCAGGCAATGACGGCTTGAAGTCTGGAACGCATGGTCATAACCAAATGCTGGGTTTCCAAAGGCTGTCTTCAGTTGTTTGTTCGTGGGTCTTTCTGTAAAGTGAAGCACAGTCCAATCAACTTTGCTCAATTTTGCAATTTTGTCTGAACAGACAATAAATCCCTATACACTTCAGAATTAATCCAGCAGCTTCTGTCTTCTGTCACATCATCAATAAACACTAGTGACCCAGTGCCATTGGGAGCCATGCATGCTCATGCCATTACACTTCCTCCTCTGTGCTTTACAGATGATGTGGTATGATTTGAATCATGAGCTGTTATAAGCTTTCTCCATGCTCTTTTCTTCCTATCATTCTGTTGCAGGTTGATCTAAATTTAATCTGTCCAAAGAATGCTGTTCCAGAACTGGGCTGGCTTTATTAGATGTTTTTTAGCTAAGTCTAATCTGGCCTTTCTATTCTTGAGGCTTATGAATGGTTTGCAACTTGTTGTCAACTTTCTGTATTTGCCCTTGTTAAGTGTTCTCATTATGGTAGACTAGGATAATGATATAACAACCTCCAGGAGACTGTTCTTTACTTGGCTGGATGTTGACAAGGGGGTTTTCTTCAGAATGTACCAAACTGTTGATTTATATACTCCTAATGTTCTTGCTATCATGCTGATGGATGTTTTTGCAGCCTAAGGATGGCCTGTTTCACTTGCATTGTGAGCTCCTTTGACCGCATCTCGTGGGTTCACAGCAACAGTTTCCAAATGTGAATGCCACACCCGGAATAAACTCATGATCTTTCCCATGATGAATAGATGAAGATATCACTACCACCCCTGTCCATGAAACAGCTTTTTAGTCAATTGTCCAATTACTTTTGGTTCCTTGAAAAGGAGGTGGCTACATATTAAAGAGCTGTAATTCCTAAAACCGTCCTCCAATCTTGGTGTGAATACACACAAATTAAAGCGGATAAACTACACTTTAATCCCATATTAATTATTTAACTGTAACTTGAATATATTTTGGTAAACAGCCAATATAACAAAACTTGTGTACGTGTCCAATTATTTCTAGACCTGACTGTTTGTCTCTCAAAGCAAATTATGTTAACTTGGCATGGAACTTACTTTATTATCAGTCAATCAAATTCATTTTATAAAGCCCTTTTACATCAGCAGTTGTCCAAGTACTTTTACAAAACACCCAGTCTGAAATCCCAAAGAGCAAGCAACAACTGTGTTGATGCACAGTGGCTAGGAGAAACTCCCTATAAGGGCTCAAAACTTAGGAAGAAATGTATAGAGGAATGAGGCTCTGAGGGGTTGCCAGTCCTCTTCTGGCTGTGCAATGTAAACATTTTAAGAGTACAAATTGTAGTAATTAATAAATGCATGTGGGCTGTTTCCAGAGTCTATAACATATCATCTAGATCAGACGCATGACCAGAGGGACAAGGACAGGGATGGCTACAAGCCTTGTACTCCTGAGGTGTGGCTCAAGAGCTGATGTCCTCCTAAGTTTAAACAAACGATACATGGCTCCCTCCATCCTCCCCTCTATACAGTGCAGTTGCCCTTTTCCCTTTGCAGAAAAGCATCCCCAAAGAATGATGTTTCCACCTCCATGCATCACGGTTGTACTTCCTCCAAACACGGTGAGTGGAGTTTAGGCCACAAAGCTCTATTTTTGTCTCATCAGACCACGACCTTCTCCCATTCCTCCTCTGGAGCATCCAGATCGTCATTGACAATCTTCAGATGGGCCTGGACATGCACTGGCTTGAGCAGGGGGACCTTGCGTGCGCTGCAGGATTTTAATCCATGACAGCGTATTGTTACTAATGGTTTTCTTTGAGACTTAACAGTTGGTGGGTTTAGAACTTATACTTCAGTGAACGTGTCAAGCGATACAGGATCAAAAAATTCAATTGTACCAATTGATACCAGTTCAGGGATGTTCTGTGCATTCTCATGACACCTGTGTTTTTGAGGACTATACTTATTTAAGGCAGGGTCTGTTATTTGTTTTCTAATGGGGATGTTCGTTTCATCAAAGACGTTCATGTATTCATCACTGCTGAAGTGAAGACCTAAAAATTGCTTTTTCATTAACTTAGCAACTGTAAAAAAAAAAAAAAAAAACATTTTGTATTGTTTTGTTCACCTCAATCAGGTTTTAGAAATAGACTGATCGAGCAGATGTGCTTTTTGGTATTGCACTGTACTGTCTTTCCAGGCTAGTCTAAACACTTCCAACTCAGTGGAAATATATAGACTCGCCTGGAAACACAACGCAGATTCTGTGTATTGATAACCTACATAATCCCAATTGGTTTAGTAAATTATTAGATGGGTGGCTCATTCATTTCCCGAAAGACTTGTATGTTCTCGAAGCTGGAGAATGTAGCCATAGACGCTAGATATGTTTTATGTCAGCACAGCCTAGCCTGACCTGACTGACTGACTTCGAGTCAGGTGTCAGTAGTGATGGTCAAACGAGGCTTCATTTGCGTTATTTTAGCAACAGGATATTATACTGGCAGGACTCGGATTTTCGTTTTCACAATAAAAGCCATCAATGAAATACACCCTCTAATAAACCTGATTCAAATCATCAGCTCATTATCACGTCCTTGATGAGCTACATCAGGTGTGTTTGGGCAAGGACAGATCTAAACCATGCAGGACAGTGTTATTCAAGGATCAGGGTTGAAAAACACTGATCTAGCCTGTAAAAAAGAACAGACAAGAACAACATTAAACATAAAAAGACAGACTAGATTGTTGACTAATTGCCTTATATATTTCAATCACATTTTGAAAATGAAAATCTGAGAAAGCGCTGCTAGCATAATATCCTGCTGCTAGAAGAACGGTAATTAAGCCTCGAATGGCCATCATTAGGTGTCAGAGCCAGGCTAATATAGCAGCCCGTCTGTTTACCCAACATGTTGCTAAGAGACCAAACACAAGCTCCTTTTGGTATGATCCCGCATTAGATTTGACACAGGTAGGACAACACCTAGTTGTAAGTTATCGTAATACAATTATAGATTATTGCAAACTGGACATGCTGCCTCTGGTCATAACCACTTAATCACCTGCTTTGATAGTTTATACGAGAAGGCAGCCGAGTCCTACTACTGTCTGGAATTCGATTGGAATATTATAGCTAGCTACGAAGCTAGGTAGGTGGCTAGTAATTGTATACATTTTCCGGTATAACTGTTTTTGTGTGGGTTTTAACTTTCTTAACACTTGGCTTCCCATTCGGAATGAAGGGAGCAAGAACGGGAAGTCGGACAGAATTATCTGAAAAACAGAGAAACGAGAAACTTGGGTTACCATGCCGAAGAAGGGTGCGAAAAAAGGAGGAGGGAAGCAAGCAGGGGTGACGGAGGAGGAAAGACTCTTGTACGTGCAGCAGAGGGCCCAGGCAGAGGAGGAGATGGCCAAAAGAAAAGAGGACATGCTTACCCAGTTCCTCAGGGTAGATACAATTTTCAATATTGTAAAGTAATGAAAATCCCACAACCTTATTTAACTTTATTTATTCTCAAAACGTCCTTGCATTACTTTAAGTAACCACCCTTATTTCTAAAATAATGTTTTTCTGTAATGCAACCAGGATAAGTTGCAAAAAGAGGAGCGCAACAGTGTAGTGAATCAACACAAGCTGACTCAGCAGTGGCGAGCAGTTCTCCGACAGACGCGGGCAGCTGAACTGCGAGCTGAAATTGATGTATTCACCCAGACCTTTGAGAGAGTGCTGGACCGAAAAGACAGTGTCATAAAGGTGAGGTGTTTTATTATTTACCGAAAAAGGGACCGCGGTGAGCTGTGTGTGTCAGTCCACAGTCATGGGAAAAGGTAAATACGCCCCCTGGAAAGTAGTATGTTTTGCTGGAATGCTTAAGAGCGAATGTCTCTGACTGAGTGATACCTTTGACTGAGTTACTGTTTGTAGCACCCCATTAAGTAGCACAGGGATTAGGGACGCAGACTTACACCAAGTAGAGCAGGTATTTAATATTTCCAGCCATCTTATCTATTTCACGATGCTTGTCTAGAATGTGGGAGATCTCCAAAATGCAATGTTCTTAAAATGCTTGTGTGTTCTTGTGTAATGAAGTAATGGTAATTACCGAAACATATGTGTCATGACTGCTAGGCATCTAGATTTGGCTCATAAATTGCAGCAGTTCAAGCCCCCTCCCTGGGTCACCTCAGTCACCTCAGTTTGCCAAGTTTTTCTTTCTAAATTTTACATATTTGGACACATGGATAATTGAGCTAAATTCAAAACTATATTTTAAACCATTTATGTCATTAAAATAAACAGAAATGTAATTAATTTATACAGAAAGTCAGTACACCCTTATATTTAGGGTAATACTTAGTATGCCCCATCACATAAAATGCCTACAATTACAATCAACTGCACCAAAACAGCTGGACTAGGGAGGGTCCAGCCTTCCATAAAGATTAGAATATTGGTCTGCTCTTAACTATATGGGTGTGTAGTAATAGATCATGCCAAGATCAAAATTCCTTTTATAAGGCACATAGAAGAAAGATTATAGATACCATGAGTCTGGGAGGGGTTACAAAGCTATTTTCAATAAATTCAAGTACAACATTCACACTGTGCGACAGATCATCTACTAATGGAGACAATTCCAGATCGCTGGCAATCTACATAGTACAAGTCATCCTACCAAATGGAGACCAAGAGCAGAAAGATGCTCAAAGAAGTCCAGAATTTTTGTCAAAGTACGTGAGTGAATATTAGCTTACATGGGATGTCCGTAAGTTAGAAGCCTCTTCTCTAAAAAAGAGTATCAAGACATGACTGACGTATGCCAGACAACACCTGGGTAAAGACCAAAATCACTGGAACAATGTGCTCTGGACAGATTAATCAAAGTTGGAGTTGTTTGGCTACAATGCCAGACAACATGTTGAGTGAAAACAAAACGCTGCCTTTGAAAATGTTTGCATTTGTGGGTAACCATTATCTGTAAGTATTTTTGAAGTGAAGATTAGATATCAGTATGTTTATCTATAACAAAAGATAGCATTCCAGGGGTGCAGATTCTAATGCAGGAAAAGGTTGGTATGATTTACAGGCCCCATGGCTTGGCAGGGCCCACTGCTGATCGTTGTCTATAAGTGAGGGGGCCCGGGCATATATCTTCTCAGGGGGCCCAGGGTTCCTGGTGATGGCCCTGGTTATACTTATTCACATGACTATATCCTTCATTGTATGGTGTAGTGTTTGGTATCCGACCTGAGCGAGGCGGAGCAACAGTCAGCCCAAGCCAATCGCTCTCACCTGCATTGTTTGGACTACTTGCTGGCCCTGCAGATGGGTAGGCTGGCGTCCCTGCAGCAGCATTGGAGAAGCAGCAAAGAGGAACTCATCTCTGAGTTCAACATTGAGAGGTGTGTATTAAAACGATATCCATCCAGGCCCTTTAATATACTGTACATTGACAAACATTACAGAAATCTGTACAGCAAATGTAACTGAATTATGTTGCACTACGAAAGCATTACAGGTAAAAGGTGTGCGTGCGTGTGTGTGTGCGTGTGCGTGTGCGTGTGCGTGTGTGTGTGCGTGTGCGTGTGCGTGTGCGTGTGCGTGTGCGTGCGCGTGCGCGTGCGTGTGTGTGTGTGTAGGGAGCGCATCCTCTCCCAGCACCAGAGGGAGTGTGTGTACCTGGAGGATGTGACCTATGCCATGGAGCAGTACTACACAGAGCTGGACGGGGAGGCCCATCAGGACTACCAGAGCACCAGTGATGAGATCAAGAACAGGGTATGGGAACTACTCATATAGCCAACATCAGAGCTCATCTGCTAACTGGTGGTTTCCTTTAATTGCCTCGCTCTCTGTTCGCAGGGCTTCATAACGGCAGAACGATAATCAGTCTATATTCGTATTATTTTTACCCCGTTTCTTTTCTTTTATAGTTTTGTTGAAAAGTTTACTTGCTGCAACTACCAGCAGCCTTGGGAGTGTCGAAGGTCGATATGTGTCTTCTGAAGGAAATCTCGACAAGCCATAATCATACTGCTTGCTCCACCAGGAAATAATCGCCAGCACTTATGCACTTATGTGAACGCATTAAGCATTTGACTTCTACAATTGATATTGCAGGTGCCTGACCTACCACAAGGAGTCACTAGAGCATGACAAACTCTTTCCTATGCATATCCTATTTACAAGTATGTGTAGTGGAATAGTTTCTCTTTTGTGATAGATGCTGAAATACTTTTTCGTAGAGGTTCAAATCAGTTATGTCAGTTGCTATTACTTGTTCTGACATGGTTAGGACCCTGTCATACCAAATTAAGACTGTTCATACCTTGTAGAAAATCTTACTCTGATTTCATGGGCATGATTGTTCGCCTGCCCTTGGCCTGCCAGAGAAACATTTGATACAGTTAATATTCCAGTCATTGTAAAAGACAACTCTGCTTAAGAAAAAACTTTTGAGAAATGACATTTAATGACAAGATTGCTAAGCATACAAACAAAGAGTATGAAACCATTTCTAATAAGGTCCATTTGTAGTCGCAAACTGATTATATTTTGAAAAACATTGGCTTGACTACAGCAAAGCTGATGAGAACAAAATGATAAATAACCGCAGCAGCTCCACAAACAATTCATTCTCAAGTTTGTTGTCCAAGCATTCTGTGTATGTTTCTGTTCAAAAAGATGTATTGATTGATCCAATCTGGTCTCAGGGGAATTGATTACAGAAGACGTAACTGTGGTGAAACCTAATGTAACATTTCATGGATGTTTCTACTTGTGGAGGTGTAGATCAGTATTTTATTTTGCAACATTATGTTTTGGATCGGAGAGAAAATGTGGTGCCACCGGGGGCAAAATGTTGGTGTGGAACCATGATACCCCTATCCATCTTGAAGACTTTGCGATGCCACTCCCTGTTGGACAAACAATTTTTGTCTTGCCTTGGTTGGCAAAACAACCTGAACAAGCTCTGGTTGTGGATATTAGTACTCTATCATCTTCACATGTTGCAAACACTCAAGACTCAACACCAAATCTTTTGTATATTGACAAACCAATGGTGCTATAATAGGCACATGTTTATGCCTGTGAATTGGTTTCATGTGATCACATTTGGCACAAATGTTTAGATGATTGACTCTGGTAGCCCATGGTATATTTTAGATACCCCTGGTGTGCTTTTGACAGTTCACGTTTGAAATAGCTTGGGTGAATCTTGCATATCCGAACAATGTGATTGTTTCCAGAAAACAACGGGTTGGCTTTTTGGTTGCAGATGGACTAATTGCTGATGTTTTCTACAAAAACCTTCATTTTGACATCACCTAGACAACTGCGATGGCAGGAGTGTCAGACTGAAATATTTAGCCAATATTAATTTGGATAAAGCTGTGGGCAAAAATTGCAGTTTAAGTGAGGCTTGCCAACACAATATCGCAGTTGTCCCACAGGGACTGCTGGGTCAATTGTGAAGAAGTATTTGTTTTGTTTTTAATGTGATAAAGCAACAGATGATAAACCCTATAAACAACAAAACCGCTACTACCCAGTTCTAAGGAGATACTGTGGTGGCCTTTCTTACATGCCTTGTCTGTGACATTGTTTCCCAAACCCATCAGAGCATTGAGGAGAAGCATGCATTGAGGATGCAGCTGGAGGGGATGGTGGAGGGCCTGTGGAGTCAGTTCCAGAAGGCAAAGTGCAGCTACAACGAGGCCACAGAGGACCGGCACATTGCCTTTGAGTTGCTGAGGACTCAGGACCAGCACAGTTCGAAGGAGATCGACACACAGGCGAGGAAGCTTCAGAAGATGCAGGTTAGTACAGGGCTACGGACATCTCCATTGAGGACTACTGTTCTTGGATCCTCTTTTGTCAGCTATTTCTCTAAACTATGGGGTATTCAAATCTTACCCTGAAGGCTGCTGGTTTTCTGTTCTACCTAACAATTTATTACCCCCACCTGCCTGATTAGAAGGCTGCAATGATAAAACTAGCTTTGAGGTCCAGAGATTGCTACTCCTCTAAACCCATTGGTTGATTAAACCAGATGGAATTGTTTCCAATGTCCAAAGGACTGAACTGTGCAATGTCTACAGTGGGAGTAATGAAAGCAGCTACTGCTCATCTTTGCAAGTAATCTTTTGGTGTATAACTCTCAGGAGCAATTATATACTCGCTTATATATTTAGTTGTATAAAGCTGTGTTCACACATGCTGAGTGTCACTCAGCAGCTCTTTGTTACCAGTGTGTCTCCTCTCTACCCAAGGACACCATCGCCGCTTTACGTTCCAAGCTGAACTCGATCCAGACAGAGACTGCGAGGGTCACGCAGGACCTGAGGACGGCCAAGGAGGAGGTGACCCTGCAGACTTACCAGGTCAAAGGGCAGCTGAGCCGCGCCCGAGCAGCCACGAGGAGCCAGCTCACCAACCTCACTGTGCAAAGCAACGCTGCCACCAATAAATTACTGGGGATCATCGCCAAGGTGCTAATGTTTATGCATGTGGTCACATAGCAACCAGGGATGCTTGTGTACATATACAGTATGAAGGTTAAGGTGCTTAGCAGTTAAACATACACACACTTTGTTATAAATATGAACACATACACTGCATGTGCCACAGTCACACTTATGTATGTTCATCAACACACACACAGTTTCTTTTAAGGATTTGAAAGATGGAACATTTTCCTTTTGGTATAAATTTAAAACAAAAAAACATTTTACATTAAATAACAATACAGTGCCGCTACAAATCTTTTTTGTAAAGAAATTAATGTGTGTAGCTTGTTGTAGTCATCACTAGTCATCAAACCAACAACATTTGTGTTAGAGCCCGCAAATTGCTAAGAGATCATTGGCAAATCAATGGAATATAAGATAAAAATGACAGAACTCAAGGTTCCCTTCATTGTTTAAGGTTATTTTCACTTTATTCAGACAATTTTGAAAATGTATGGGGAAAACAATAGTGGGAATAACACAAGGGCTACAGCACCAAACAGGTAGTTTTGCTTTTAAGCTAATAGTATGTATCGAGTTGAAAGGGGAGGAAGTGCAGATAAAGGTATGCGTTCTGAATTAGGCTAGTGAACTCTAGTTGACCTGGTTCCTCTCCCCCTTTCCTGTTCCCTACATCACATTGTTGCATTCTGACCCCTCACAGGTCGCCTGCTTTAGCCGTTTCACTGTGTCTTAGGCGTTGAAGATTCAGCTAATTAATTAGCTGCTTGTTTTCGTTCCTACTAACATCGCGCATTGTTGCATAGTTTTTTTTTGTTTGTTTTGGATGACTGGGACCTGTTAGTAAACATGTTTTGACAGACAATCTGTTCCGCGTGATGTCGTGGACCAGGGGGAGAGGCTGCTACGTATGGCTGAGATGTGTCGGAAGCTGGAGACCGAACATGAGAAAGTCCTGCCCTTCTACACCTCCTCTCTCACCGCTGAAGAGGAGAGCCAGGAGAGAGCTAATGTTATGGAGCCTCCATCAGAGGCGCTGGCACAGGTACAGTATTTTAAATACTTTTGTGTTCTCTCACTCACACACGCATGTGATCTGACTCTTCCTGTGTGTGTAAAGGCTATGCTGGACTACTCGGTTGTGGAGCAGTTCTGGCAGCGTTATAACAAGGTTCTGCTGGAGCAGTTGTGTCTGGAACAGGAGAGAAGATCTCTGACCGAGGAAAACCAGCAGCTGCGGGGATTACTGAGGCAGTACCTGGACAGCATCTCTGTTAGCGACGAGGTACTCCATCACAAGCCCCTGCTGATGGTGTCACAGTCCACCCTCACTCCACCCGCGGTGGACAACCAACCCAGGCGCCACGCTGTCGTAGAAGCAGCACACATTGTCCAGAACATTCTGTGAAGATGCGCACACAACCGAACCTGCGTCATCACACAACCACTTCTACTGCAGCACAGAAAGGGGTTTGATTTGGACTAAATAGAGCATGAACTCCTCTTCCTTGAGTCCTCTTATTATACTTTTGTGTGACATTATTTCTACTAAGTGTCTGAAGAAAACTATCAAATAAACAAGGGGAAGGTTCCACTGATAATAAACAAAATTCTCCCTCTTGTTTTTTTTAACATTTTATTATTTAAATAGTTTGAAGAGCTTGCTTTATTTCTTCTTGCTCTTCTTGTCCTTGGCCTTCTTTTTGCCTGGCTGCTTGGCATTGGCCTTGTTATAGAGGTACAAGCCCACCATGCCTAGCAGTGTGGGGACCAACCCCAGGCACACTAGTGGGAAGACATCATTCACCATTTTCTGCCATGGGGTTGCCTGGATCAGTGACATCACCTCCACCTCAAACTGTAGGGCAGCATCAGCTGACAAGACAGGAAACAAGAGAATGGGAATTCATCACATGGTGGTGTGAAGGTGTTGGACAAGCAGGACATCGTCACCAAGGACAGATTAATTTATTTGATGTGTTACTGAGTGTCCCATGTTTCTACAGAGTGCGTTTGTACATTTCTTTGATACCTGGGATGGTAGGAGGGTATCCTCTCTTTCCATAGGCAAGGTGTGGTGGAATTGTGGTCCTGATTTTTTGTCTGGGAAATCACGAGAGACATACATTTTCCTATTTTCTACTACTGACTTACTGAAATAATTTATCAAATTTGAGACAGGATCTTTGTGAATGCTTCACATACTGGTAATATCTTTATGTGAAACCAGATGTCTTCCTTTAGCCAGATAATATCATTTAAGATTCCTGGTAAGTGTAGTTCTCTTAAGTTAATGAATGTAGGCTGTGTCTACATTGAAATGTTGTTTTGGCACACCTTGACTGTTAACTTACCCTTCACAAACTCCTACCAAGCTCTGTTCCAGACCTGTTGATTTTACATGGTCACAAGTTATCTAAAAAGCACTGCAATGTTCCAAATATTAAGATATATTGCTGTTTTAAACAATTTAATGTTCTATTTTATGTGCTCAATATGATGTCTTGTGCAATTTATTGTAACGTATATGTGACTTTACCTGGGATAACTGTCCTCTTTCCTAGCTCAACAACAAGGGGATCCCGAGACAGTGATGAGTCAATCACCTTGCCATCTGCCAGCAGTTTACCCTGTTCAGAGAATTGGAACAATATTAATATTATCTTCCCTTGCCAAACGAGACAGGAATAGTATTAGCTCTTCCAGGGTGGTTTAAGGTAGAAAAGTTAGTACTGTCAAAAATAAGTATGAAGAGATTACATGTCAATGCAAACGGATAGATGGACTGGGCAAGAAAGTTAAACTGTTAATGTGGAATATCTCAAGTATTTGAAATAACATCGGTGGAAGAATTCTATTTGAAACATTAACTTAAAACATTTAACATTGACTGCAGATATCTACAGGTTATTTTGCCAGTAATTGTGCAAGTAGCAAAGTAAAAATCTTACACATGGCCTCTTTAAAGAAGTACGTAATGTAAATTCTCTGCGTGGGGTGAGGCCATTCATGGAGGAAGAGTTTCTCTGACTTTTGGAGCTTTAAAAACATGTAGAATTGACGTCAGTTGGCAAGAGATTTTCAGTGGGATAAGTAAAAAGTAACAATCGATGTAATGATCAGATTCTTGTGTCTCTACAATAGGATTTGCTGTCCACCGAGTGGAATGGTGGGCTGCCTTTGGATTGGTATACATATCTCGTAATTAGAACTACTATTGAAATGTTTGATTAGAGTTGTTGATGTAGTTAGTGGAGTGGAATGCTATGTTGTGTCCAGGAGTTAGCATCAGACCCTCTCTAATTTCAACAGGGTCAAATCAAAAATAGCGTTTTTAAATACAACCCTGATTCTGAAAATATTGGGACACTGCGTTTAGAAAGTGGAAAGTTATCACATTCTTGCTTGATATAGGGTTGCAACTGGGGTTAGTTCGGCGTCTCCTTTGCGGTATTTGTCATTTGATAATATGCCAAATGTTTTCAATGGGTGACAGGTCTGGACTGCAGGCAGGCCAGTTTAGCACCCGGACTCTTACTATGGAGCCATGCTGTTGTGATACACTATGTGCAGACTGGTTTGGCATTGTCCTGCTGAAATAAGCAAGGCTTTCTCTGAAAGATATGAATGGCAGCATAATTTGCTCCAAAACCTTTATATCTTGTAAAGCGTTTATGTTGCCACCACAGATGTGCAAGGTACCCATGCCATGTGCACTACCATCACAGATGCTGGCATTTGACCTGTGTGCAGATAACAGGCCAAATGGTCCTTCTCTTTAGCCCAGAGGACACAGCGTCCATGATTCCTGAAAATAATCTCAAATTTTGATTTGTCAGACCATAGGACAGTTTTCCCACTATGCCTCAGTCCATCTAAAATGAGCTTGAGCCCAGAAAAGGCGCTGGCATTTCTGAATCTTGTTTATGTATGGTTTCTTTGCATGGTTGTTTTAACCTGCGTTTGTGGATGCAGGGATGTACTGTGTTTACAGACAATGGTTTTCAGAAGTGTTCCTGAGCACATGCAGTGATTTCCACTACGGAATCGATTTCAATGTCGTGCTGCCTGTGGGCCAAAAGATTATGGCCATCCAATATTGGTTTTCGCCCTTGTCCCTTGCATACAGAGATTTCACCGGATTCTCTAAATCTTCAAATGACATTATGTACCATAGATGATTAAATCGCCAAACTCTGGAATTTTACATTGGGATATGTGGTTCTTGAATTGTGGCACTATTTGCCCATGCAGTCTTACAGAGTTGAGAACCCCTCCCCATCTTACTTGTGACAGGTCCATCCTCTCTGGAATGATCTTTTATACCTAATCATGTTATTGACCTGTTGCCAAATGACCTAATTAGTTGTGTGATATTCCGCCAGGATTCGTTTTTTTAGCATTACTCAACGTTTCCAGTCTTTTGTTGTCTCTGTCACAGCTATTTTTTATGTGTTGCTGGCATCAAATTCAAAGTGAGCATGTATTTTCCCAGAAATAATAACCTTTAATTTCAAAATGTTATATGTTGTCTTGGTACTATTTTCTATTGAATATATGGTTAAAATGATTTGCACATCATTGCATTTGTTTTTTTTTACATTTGAAACAGCATCCCAATATTTTTGGAAAGGTTGTAGTAAGTTGCCAGGATGTCAAGTGCACCCTATATATTGATACACTAGTAACAATCTAAGCATGATACAAATTATATTAGATCAAATAAGTCTCCATGAATAAGCGTCCATAAATGTAACTTAATCTTAAATTAATCTATATATTACGCCGCCCCATGCAAAAGGAGTCGCTTAATAATGAATGATTCAGATTTGGGGTTTAACTAAATTAGAAAACTCCAGGGAGAAAAATACTCACATAGTGACGTGTGATCTTCTCGTCGGACAATTAGATGTCTATAATGATCCTAGAATTTACAACTTGGAATTGCACGTTGAAAACGGTCAAAGCTTTTTCATAGTCGAAGTGTTTTCAAAGATCGGAGTCTTTAAGTTCCTACTGGTCTTAAACGTGGCATACGACTACTACCCTACTGCTTACTGCCGGAGCGGGAGTGCTGACGTGTTGCACCCCCCCATCACATTGCCGACCGCCGTTAGAATCTCTGGCACGCGTAAACCGTGTACATTGCACATAGTTAACTTACCATTACTAAGATGTCTAGCGTAAAAAAAATCGGGAAATGATTGCTGTACACTTTCAAGAATTTCTCATTGAAATATTGTAACAATTGTTGTTCCGCATGGTGCCACATGGACACATCATATATTGTCAAGCTGACGAGCAACACACCAAATCAATTTGAGCACTGACCGGATTTCATTAAGACGGTGTTTTTCATCAAAAGTTCTTAAAAAGCATAGGCAATGTCACTCTGTTAGTCAAACAAGAGCTGCGCCAATAACTTTGAAATGGACAGATGTTAGTTACGCTAAGGATTTCCACTCATTCTCTTTTGCTTACCGTATAGTGGATTTGTACAGTGTCTCCCATTTCAGACTTAATAGAACACGTTTCGGGTTTAACCTAATGATGGCAAGAAAATGGGTTATGAGATACGGTGACCTATTGGCATACCAAATAAATACAAATACATAGTTGTATTGCAATTAATTGCAATTATTCATGGAAGTCACCACTTTTCTATCGCAATAGAACTATCTGGAGCGAAAATAAACAACTCACCAAGGTTTCTACCAATAACTCTTCCACATTTTCTTCGGCGTCGCTATTCTGTGCAGCAATATAAACGAAAGCTGCGAGCAAAACTAAGATGACCCCAGTCTTGGGTTTCATTGTAAATCCGAACTTCTGTGAAACTATGCAATATGGTCAGGGAAGATGTATCCTAGAGAAGCAAGCGTCGACGACTGACCGCAACAGAAAATAGTTTCGAAGTAAAGCAAGTAAGAAGGTAGATAACGCTGATGTGTTGTTACAGCAAGGTGATAACGGAGCAGCTGACCCGCGGACGTTGTTCTAACCGGTTCTAACACCTGGGCCGCCTAAAACATTCCGCCAGCATCCCAGAAGTCCCTTGGTGGGAAAAGGTGCAGTTACATTCTTTGTGTCGATTGAGGGCAGTTGTGAGGCTTATAACGCCTCGGCAATCCCTCCTTCCAACCGAGGGTCTGTCTAGACAGACTGGTCTCTAGTGATGTGCAGTATGCAAATGATGTGTTCTTATGAAACCACTATTCGTGACTAGGAACTCACGAGTCGTTTTTTATTGAGTCGTTCAACTGAATCGTTCATCGCTGGCAGGGATGTTGACATCATGGTCTCTGGTTTCATACGTTGTTGCACTGTGCCCATCAGCCATTGTGTCCCGCATGTGGCACGCTTACTTCGCACTGCTATGAGTGAACAATTGAGTGATACGTTCAGTCAAATCATAAATAAAGAAACTACACGAAACATTATTTGTTTTCACTTAACGATTCGAAAAGATCAGAGTCAGTAAAAATAAGTCGATTGCATATTAACTATAGGGTACATACATTTTTGACAAGCAAATAACATGCTATGTTTGACAACGGCCGGTATAAAGGGAACATTGCACTGCGTGGGTGCGATCTTTCAGAGGAAGCATTAAATGAGAGTCCTTGGTAATCAGGACCCCAATCACAATCATTAAAATGTTGGTGTAAATGAGAATGAAATGGGATGAAACTAACCGGGAAAAAATAAAGTATTATAAAATTATGATAAGAAAAAAAATCAATAGTCTATAATGTATATTGTTTGTGAGCAGCAATTATTCTCTATGTGTGTAGCTCTGTGTACAGTATGTAATATGTAACCTTGAGAGTGTATCTAGTATGTTGTATCAGAATGTGCCTTGGTATGAGTGTGTGCATGCCTAGTGTATGTGTGTATTTGTTGGGTCAGTAGGTGGTCTATGTTAGTTAATGCAATTGTCAATTTATGTTTTTAATTGGCTGTCCGAAAAGTATTCTTACTACCTAATTGACTCATCAAACTTTGGGGCTTTAATGATGCTGCTTGCAATGTTTGAGAAAAATTGAGATATTCTAAATAGTGTAGATATGCACATAAAATATATAACAAATCCAGAATGGGAAACAAAAATAATCACAAATGTCCCAAACTTCATCTTTAAATAGTGTACTGTTTTGTGTAGTGTACCTTCTTGAGCCAAGTCCCTCTGCAGAGTTCCCAGTTGTTAATGATAACTGACTGAACAAACTAATGGGTCACATCTGTGGCAACCAAAACATATCCTACCAGTGAAAAACATTACCAACCTACATAGTGATTAGGCAGTGACCAATCAAGATCAATAAAGATATAATTGAACAAACATTGTGGGTTGAGTCTGTAGTAACCAAATACATTCACTAACAAAACATATAAATACAAAAAAATCACCATTATTTTTCTAGCATATGATTAGTAATGTTTTTGTTTATTGACCGCTCTGGTACTAGCAGGATATTACAAGGATTTTCTATTCTCCGTGTTTCTTTGGATTCTTGGGTTTGTTTAAGTATTTTTTTAAGTACTGTAAACAGTTTAAGTACTGTTTAAGTATTTGTGTAACATGTTTTATGATTTATTATAGTGTCTGTGTACTTAAATTCACACCAACTGTGTTAATCAGTGGGAAAATGTGAACGACTTTATTAGTCATTTTTCTGTGATGATTACCATAGCTCTGGGGTGTCATAGAGTAAACAATAAGGCTGTAAAATATTTCACTAAATCTAGGGAAATGCTTCTGTGTACAAACAATAAAGCACATTTTTGTGTCCTGTAGACTCTGTATATGGCATTGAATATATCTGACAGATCGGGACAGGTGACTAAATTAGTGACTAGAATAGATTATGCTAAAGTTGATAACATAGAATCAACAATCAATCAGAGTATTGTTGACTACAGCCATGTATAATTCACACAGTAGGAATCATATTTTACCTATCAACATAAGTTATTTTTGTAACATGCCTGTGCATGTATTCATGTTGGCCTGAAGAGGTCAATCTTTACCAGCATGTCTTTTACGGGTGAGTGCTTTACAGGAATCTTAAAGTAATTGGCCTCTAAAATAGTACATTTCCTGGCCTAACGTGAACACTAATTTGTTTGCATGCATTTTGTTTAACTACATAAATATATTTGTAACTAACCCCAACAAGCATACCTTATCATTTTCATTGGGGGGTATGGTTTCCCTTCATTGATTTGACCCAAGCATGTGAACTGCACACAGTGTTGCAGCTTTTCTGGTGGAAATATGAAAACCTAAAAACAGTCCAACCAGCATGTGAAGACTGCATTTCTCGGAAAGTGGGAATTGCAAAATCGTTGGATCAACAGGATCTGTCACTGACAAAAGTGCGTGTATGTAAGCCTTTAGCAAAATCTGACTGATTGGTTGTCTTTCAAGCAGCCTGGCTGCTTACATTTGTTTAAGATGAACCAGTCAAGATGTTTGCCAAAGTACAAAATTCTCAAGGTTCTTATCTGTGTAAATTGGTGTTTTACTCAGTGAAGTAGCTCCACTTCCAGTCCAAACTCCCCCATTATTCTTGTTTTTATTGAAATTTAAGCCATTAAACTCCAGTGAATAACTTCCAATGGTACCAAGCTAAGCAATTAACTGCCAAAGGTGAAAAGTTTAAGTTTCCAAAAACTGAAAAATAATGTGCATTTCAGAGTTGTAAGAAAAACTACTTATCTTAAGCGACACAGTGAAAGGCAAGCAGGACAAAAGGCACAGAGCAGTGGAAGGGAATTTTTGCTTTTATTTCATACAAAAACAACAAAAGGAGAACTACAACCCAAACAATGACCCACAACACAAAGGGCCAAAATGGCAACTTAAACAGGGTTCCCAATTAGAGGCAATGCCGGGCAGCTGCTTCTAATTGGGGACAATGAAAACGGCAGCGCAGGGCTGCCTGGAGGCCCCCAGCCAGGACCTGACAGTCAGATTACTCGCTGAGTCTGATGTGCTTGGGTCTATCTAGCATGTGGGTGCAAACCCACCCACCAGCTCTGCCTCAAACTGTTTGGTCCTGTGTCTTTCTGGGGGGGAGTGCTGAGTACCTTGCTTATTGGCTGTGGGGATTGCTATTAATGATATTATGGTGTTGTCCTTATTATTAGTACCGTATACACTATCATGAGCTGTCAGTGAGTTACCCCAGAGGAGCCAAACCTAATGCCAAGAAACGTAAAAGTATTGCCATACATTTCCACAATAAATGGTTAAACAAAAAATTTGGCGTTTCCTGTCTGTATTAACTGTATGTCAATAATACTGTCAACGAGAATATTTTGGCATGTTGTAGGTGTCTTAAATCCAATTTAATTTTCTAAAATCTGCTCACTTTGTTTAGTATTGCGGAGTAATCTGTACTTGTCTACAAATCACTGATTCTGTCTCTCTGTCTGTCTCTTTCTGACACAAACACGGACTGGAGCTACAGGCAGAGCCAGTTTTATGACTAGTTGTCTAGCTGGCTTCACAACTCAGACAGATTGTGTTTGCATTAAGCTCAAGTGACGAGCCAAAGAGAGTTGATTGTTGTTGTTCATTGTCTTGCCAAACCAGAAATGAGTCTCTGTTCAAGCCTAGAACATTTTGGAGAGTTCTGTTACAAAAAATAACTAAGTTCTACTAAATGTTCTATTTTAACCAGCCCAGAATGTTTTATTCTGAAAAAAGCATAACTGCCATCAGTGTTAGCCATGTAGTAATAAAAACATTTTTTACTGATGTAATATTTGTCCTAATGCAAAGATATGAGATATTTAGGGCCAACAGTTTTCCAATCACTTATTTAAAAAATGAGTGAAGCTCTTTAGTAGGATTATTTATATTGTAGATGAGAAATTATCAAATGTTACATCATCAGTGTATATAGGTATATTAAATATAGGTAAATGAAACCCAGCTAAATAAAAAATCATTGATGAATACAGGAAACAATTAAGGGCTAAATTGGTTGAATAGAGAGAAAATCACTTGGGGAAAAAAGACAATATTAACTTCAATGTTGTCTTCCAGGAAATGCACCATACAATATAAATACCAGGCAGTTTGTCCTTGTTTTTCAATTCTACCCGGGGACATTTCATTTCTGTCAGTCAATGTCTTTATAGGTGTTTTGAATGCTTCAGATACAGAACAAACCTGCTCCGCCTTACAAAGACAGGCCTGTCAGTTAAATGTGTCACTGGTAAAGATGGCAATATGAGTCTGATGGAACTGAGCCCCTGGTCTACCAATTCGAAGCTAAGAAGAATTAGTAGGCTATTTGTTAAAACACTTTGTAATAACTGCTGGTGTAAAAAGGTTCTGAAAAATATGTTTATATCATCAAGGAAATCTTTTTTTCTCCAGTGATTAGTTACCCAGCAACCCAGAACAAATGTTATGAGGAAATAGTTACACAAGTATATTATCTCAGGTAGAAAAGGGGATTATAAATTGCCAGGGAGCCTGCCGTTCAGTTGAGAAAGAGCAACATGCTTCCACTTCTTGAGCTCAATTAGGTCCAAAATACTTTGTTAGCTGTTATTGTTTAACCAGTATACATCAACTCTCTCCCTCCCTCTCTCGCTGTCTCACACAGACGCAATCAGGCACACATAGTCAATTGCCTCACTCACTTAGACAGATCGTGTCTGCATAAAGCAGTAACAACCCTAAGTAACAAACCAAAGAGATATGTTATTTGTCTGGCCAAACCACATGCTAACCTAAGTTTGCACCTTGTTTATGTGGGTCTAAGTTTGTGCTTGTTTGTTTATATGAGTGTGTGAAAGAGCGTGTGAAAGAGTATCACATCTAAATAAATTAGCATTTTCATTAATTTAAATATAATCACCATAATAATGATGTAAAAGTATTTTTTTTGCATGTCCACTGCTAGGATAATGTCTGTTCAGTGTTCGTCACTGAATACATAAAAAAATAGTTGAATTCGTTTCAGAATATTGATGTAAATGTAATTAAATCAAATTAAATCATATCATCTAAAATGTGATATTTTGTTTCAGTGACGCAGACAAGAGAATGCAAGAATGTTTGCCCCCTCTTGCACGTGTGCTTGTAGGGGTTGGGAAGTCAATTTGACCAGTAGACAATAAGGACATTGTGATAACTCTGGTTCAGCACCCTTCAAAGAAAGAGTGATTAACCAGTCCCTGATACCGAGGTACAATACAGCCCTTCATGAGGAACAGCAGTGCTTGTCTGCAAGTAACTCTCAACAAGCTGCCATTTATCAATGGTGGGCTTACATTAGCCCTGCGATAAGTCTGGAAACCCAAACCAAATTGAGGCTACTGTGTGTGGTTCATCATAAATGAACTGGTGGGGTTAATGTTCAAATACTTTAGGTAAGCCCATAATAATATTAAGGGACAGAATAAAAATTTTACAAACATCTGGAATGTATAAATGGTCTGCCTTTCATGCTGCAGTGACAGGTGCATTAACGGGACCGTCCTCTTTTTTATGCTTCATATTTACAGATACAAAGACAAAAGGTGTCAAACACAATAAAACTGTCTGAGCTATTCAAAATCAATAGCTAATGTGGTAATAACTAGTAATAAATGGGCTCCAAGTATATTTTAAGTTTTTTAACATACGCAGGAGTAAGTAGGTCCCTCTCTTGTAGCTAACCAGCTGTGCCATATTTGCAGCCTAGTCAATGAAGGGACTCTCTTTGAGGTCTTATGAGTACAGTAGTTGCTTTGCTTTTGTGAAGGACAGAATAAGCCGTCTCTTCCCAAATGAAGTAAGGACTAAATCGTTGAGTTCGGGGGCTCAAGAAGTGAATCGAATATATATATTTTTTTATGTTAACATTTATTAAACCAGGCAAGGCAATGATGCTCCAATTCTCACTTAGCACCACAACAATCTAAGGAAATGTTCCAAGGGAAAGAGGTGCCATTTAGGTGTATGATCAGATGATAGGAGTAGCAGAGACACCTTCCCTTTCCAGCCACTGTGCTCTTCAGCTTATCTAACCTCTGTGGTGTCCAGTGAAATGTATTTGTGTATTCGTTTCAGTTGAGTTCATGTATTCCCCATTTCTTTGTATGTAGTATTTAAGTTCAGTCAGAAAATAAGTCCTTGTTTAGGGATATTTTCTGATATTTTCCAGTTTTTAGAGGGTCAGGCTCCTGTAGCAGTCAATATCTTTTCGAAGCCACCTCCTTACAAGTTAATGGCTTA
This sequence comes from Esox niger, assembly GCA_016801105.1. NCBI lineage: Eukaryota > Metazoa > Chordata > Actinopteri > Esociformes > Esocidae > Esox > Esox niger. The sequence goes on from JACXGJ010000389.1 coordinate 37,922, forward strand.
ATTAGATGATTCTTCAAAGTAGGCACCCATGCATTTCAGTGAACTGATGTGTCTTGAAAAAAGTTTGAGCCAAAAAGTTATATTGTGGCAAGGTAGAGCTGGTACACAGAAGACAAACATTATGTCTGTACTGTAGTTGTCCATGTTATGGCAAGAGCAGTTAAAATAAGCAAAGAGAAACGAAGAGAAACGAAGAGAAACAGAAGTCCATCATTACTTTAAGACATGAAGATCATTCAATACGGAAAATGACAAGAACTTTTAACATTTCTTCAAGTGCAGTCGCATAAGGTTGTCATGAGGACAGCCACAGGAAAGGGATGATCAGAGGATCCTCAGCTGTGGAGGATAGGTTCATTAGAGTAACCAGCTTCACATACTGACAATTAACTGCACCTCAGATTGCCGCGCTATCTCTTTATTCCACTTACAAAACTGAGGCAACTATTTCCATCAGCTTTTTTAGTATTTCAAACGAGAGTACATTTTCATGTAAAATATATTTACCACTTTTGCCATACTATTTTCTGCATACCATGGTTTGAGACATCCTATTCTTCTCGCATAGTCATCTGGCATACTATCTAGCATGCAAGTATGCGATTTGAGATTCAGAGGTCTATAGGGCGCACATACCACTGATTGGTTCAGCGGCCTTTCTCTTGTCCAATCACTGACTACTGAGGATATCCCACATCAGAGAGGTTGAAGTTACATTTGTAAGCTCTGCGTTTATACGATATACATTCTGGCTGCGCCGTGTAGCTTTTGTATTCATAAATAGGTCGTTTGGTTTTTCTGTATATTTAAGGAATCACTTTGCTGAGTAGCAGTTCTGTTTTAAAGAACACATTAACAACTTTTACTTTACCTTTACACGATCTCTTTGAGATAATGTAGACAGAATGGATAATACGTTGAAATACTTCACCTGGAGAGCAGTGTTCTTGACATTTGCACTTTCATTTAAATAAATTCGTGGCGTAACAATTCTCCAGTAAGGGAGAAATATTTGAGGATAGTCGATAGCTCGTCATGTTTGATCATCTTTTTCACTCGGAATGAGGGTGACCGGACTCCATCACTCGCTCGCTCTGTGTTTATCCCTAGCCTGGCTCCAGTCCTCCTGCGCTCAAACCCAGGAAGGTAGGCTGTCAAATGATTTATTTTTGTCCTGAAACGGCATTACTTTTTAAATTAAAACGTATTGGTGTAAATAAGAGACATTTGGTACTTAATTTTACGCTCCACGTATGTGCCTATTATGTGCCCGGGAATAAGCATAACAAGAGTTAAGAGTTCTGCAAAACAACAGTATTTTTCAATTGATTTAGTGTGGTTTAATACCACAGTGCTGTACATAAAACAATCACAGCAGCCTCAAGTCCTCATCTCAATCAGGGCTTTCAATCTGACCCTAGCGACAAAAGCAGTTTATATACACGTAGAACCTGTTTGCTGTGCGTCAGTCTACTTTCAGAACAGTATGCCTGTCTTTTTTTTACAATTGTCTCTGTTTCTTTTGTATGTTATCGCTCTCGATGCAAACTGCTAATCAGAACCAGCTCCTCGGGTTTTCTTCACTATGGTTTATCTCTGGCTCATGGGTCTTACTTTGCGCCTCAAGTGTTCCTGAGAACTTTTGTCCGATGTGTGCATTCACATTCAGTCAGGTGTTATCAGGTGTATAGCCTCTCTGCTAGGGGGGTGTTGTGATTTGAATTACATACAACAGTAAACACTGACAAAACATTGGCTGATGTCATCTTGTCGTACGTAAATTAGGTGGTGCAGTGCTGGATGAAATAATGTCAACACAATGTTAGGAGCCAGTAGTAGTCCCATCAGTGTCTGAGTATTTATTTAACATCAGTGCGTTTTAGCCCCCCAAAATACACTTTTACACGTCATACCACCGTACAACTAGAATGAATGTTGCGTCTGCATCATATCAAAACATCTTGGTAGCTCGCTGTATTTATTGCACCGTATGTTTAGACGAAATGCTCAATGTCGTCTTGTTTTCAAATGTAATTGCAACCTGTATTGTGAATGTAGCGTAAAAAATCTGCTTTCTGGATCAAGTGAAATGTAAATTGATGGACGGATTTTTTGTTTAGTTATTTGTCCGGTAAATGACAATGGCACTGGTCAGGCAGTGGTTTGTTTTCTTAGTCGTTGGAGATGTGGCATGGACCTTTAGATTGCAGGGTCATGTTACTTATATGCCATAAATTCATATCAGGTCAAAGATAACGATAACAAACCATGCCATATAAATTAAAACAATCGCAGCATTTTCTCAGCCAAATCTGCAACTTGGATTTTCTTTAATCTCTTCATTTTTGTTTTTTATATCAAGCCTTGTTTAATATCTATGTGTGTATGTGTGTGTGCGTGTGTGTGTACACTGTGTGCGTGTGCCTGTGTGCGTGTGCCTGTGTGCGTGTGCCTGTGTGTGTGAGTGTGTTGCGTTATGGTTTGACATCCTAGGCACGTCAATTCTAATGCTCAGATGTTTGTGACTGGAACATATTTATCCGGATCATGTGATTCTTGTTATGTGATGTTACATGTTGTTTTTATTTATTTATGATTGTGTGAGTTTTGTTATACATTAGTTATGGTATACTTTAACCTAGATGTGCATTTGGTTTTGGTATACATTGACAGGATGTGCATTTGGTTATGATATACCTTGACAGGATGTGCTTTGGTTATGGCATGCCCTGATAGGATGTGCTTTGGTTATGGTATACCTGGACTTGACATACCTTGACAGGTTGTGTGTGCATACGGTTATGTTCATAAAAACGATGCATTTACCAGATCATCCGACTTTACTGGACATGCTGAATTGAAGGATGTGAAATAGAAAGCTGGGTCCATTTACACATTTGTCCCCCAGACAGTACAACACTAACAGCTTAAACCAGTGACTGTTTAAATCAGTCGTCAATCACCTATTCAGTGGTTTCAATATGTGTTCATAGCTTTGATTTCATTACTTTCTTTGAAATTTCACAACAACCCCACAAACAAAACTGTTCCATGTAACGCCTGTTACAATGTAATGATGAATCACAAAACAATGTAGTCGCACCTGTTGGTTATATATGTACTGTAGAATGTCATTGTGTAACCTCATCTGCCACTGAACTTTTCTCTGTCCATCTTTATCAACAACATTGTTCCATTCACACCCATACCTTACAGGGATTTATAATTTTTGTCAGTAATCACACAAAATGTATGCTTTATATCAACAGCAATGGACCTCAAGTGTAATGCTGTGTAAAGTAAACACTAATAAAATAAGCTTTGTTTCAATATTGATTGACCCGAAGGATTATGCTGTGAAAAGGAAACACTAATAATGTAGGGGTCATCTTAAAATAGGAAATCAAAGCTCTTGTTTGGTTGTCTTGTGTGAGTTGATCATCCTGCCCGGTGTGTGTGTGTGTGTGTTTGTTACTAGCAGTAAACGTGTGTGTGAGAAAACAACACCAAGGTATGCAGTAATCCTCTGCTGTCTGTGGGCCAAGTTTCTGTTTACCGCCTCCCTCTCTGTCTCCTATTTTTTCTTTTCTTCCCTCAACACAATTTGAATACAGAAACCTTGGGATCAGCTGAATGAAAATCACAACTAAACCTGATACATGACTGACTAATGTTCTCTGGTGTGTCTATGTACTATGACACTACTATCTAGCCTTGATTAAAAAAATAGACAGATGTACTATACAGGGATTATCTGTCTTTAGCATCCTCCTAAACACATTTGGTTTTGTCTCCGTGATAAGGCTGGATATTCTTTTTCCCTGATGATTTTAAGAATGATAACTCATTCAAAGTGATTGGTCCATGACACCACTGTGTTGGGCAAGAGTTGTCCAGCAATCTGATGATACCAGCTATTATATAATAATATCACAAAATTACCAAACCAATTATATACCAGTGTTTGTGTGTGGTGATGGCTCATTCGCGAACACAAAGCTCCCTTTGAACGGCTCTTCTGATTATAATAATACAAAAATGCAAAAATATCATGTTCATTCGTCAAATGACTGCATGTCACTGATGAAACATATATTGAGTTTGAAAGAGAGATAGAGGAGAGATAGAGGGAACACTGAGGTAGAGAGAGAGCAGGCAGGTGTAATCAGAAGCTTAGAATGTTGATGTACTCCAGACACTTCATGCTTTTTTGAGAATTGGGTAATTGTGTGTGAGTGATTCAGACGTTTTACTAATCCAGCAACAGCATTTGTACTGGTTTGCTCTGCATGTCTGTGTGTCTGTGTGTCCTATAACAGTCGACTGAACGTGTTTACTGACGCGACGCGTATACAGGTATAGGAACGCGTATACACGGATGCATACGCGGTGGTATTCACGTTAGGTCGTTTCTATAGGTTGTTAAAGTCACTTTTCACCTGCCATAGCATGTCTGCATGTCTGCGTGTCTGCGTGTCTACGTGTCTGCGTGTCTGTGTGTCTGTGTGTTTATGTGTCTATGTGTCTGCGTGTCTGCGTGTCTGTGTGTCTGCGTGTCTGCGTGTCTGCGTGTCTGCGTGTCTGCGTGTCTGTGTGTCTATGTGTCTGTGTGTCTGCGTGTCTGCGTGTCTGCGTGTTTGTGTGTCTGCGTGTCTGCGTGTCTGCGTGTCTACGTGTCTACGTGTCTGCGTGTCTGCGTGTCTGCGTGTCTGCGTGTCTATGTGTCTGCGTGTCTGCGTGTCTGCGTGTCTGTGTGTCTGTGTGTCTGTGTCTGCGTGTCTGCGTGTCTGCGTGTCTGCGTGTCTGCGTGTCTGTGTGTCTACGTGTCTACGTGTCAGCGTGTATATGTGTCTGCATGTGTCTGTGTCTGCATGTCTATGTGTCTATGTGTCTGTGTCTGCGTGTCTACGTGTTCACATGTATTTTTGTGCGAGAACCTTTAGTGCTCTTTTCCTTTTTTAAAGTTATTGTGCTTCAATTCAGATTAGCATTAGTGTGTTGATTGTGCACCTTCCTAATTTAGTTTTATGAGCGTTCACGTGTAGGTGCCCAGTACTCTTTCTCAAAAGCCAATTTAACTGGTTGAGTGTCAACAGCTTGCAGACATTCACTGATACCGGTGACCCAGCTCAGGCTGCTCCCAGTCCTTAACCTAGGTGGGGTAGCTAGTGATAAGATGGTTTGCATTGCACAATATACACATAAGGACCTAATTACAATCTAATGGGTTTCCATTGTCCTGACGTGTTCAAGCCCGTTCCCAGTTTAAGGTGAACAGAACTTGTACATTACATCGTTGTTGACTGATGGTCAATTGTGTGTGAACCTTTACAACTTGGATCTATCTGGATTGGCTATATAAGAATACAAATGATTGTAAATGACAAATGTATACAAATTACACAGGGATTCTGGGTACCCATAATGTTGGAGTGCTAAGTTGGAGCAAAATGGGCCACCCTGTGGGTTTCTGGGACCAGGGTGGAAGGACACTGGTCTACTGTAGCACGCGGCTAGTTCCTGTAATAATCTCAGTGTGCTCGGAGCAGCTGGGATCGATGTCCGAGTGTGTTCACATTCCTCTAGAATGTCAGGCTGCACCTGTACATCTCTTTCTCTTCAACAAACATAATAAAGTGTCTGCTATCACTGCTTTATGATTGCTGGGTCTGCTCATTGGACTGTTGCCACATGCTGTGTTACTCCCTCCAGAGTCTCTAGCTTTTACTGATTGTTATCCGCAGTCTGAGTAATAAACCAGTACAGGGATCATGGGCTGTCTGGGCAGCCTGCACACAACATGATCAATCAGTGAGAGGTCAAAAAGGTCACGTTCATTTGTTCACTGTGTACATGAATTATAGCAAAGCAAACCAAAAACTCCCTAATGGTTGTTTTAGAAATAGTTCCTCCCACTAAACAGGCAATGGCTGCATGCAGCTGGTGGTTGTGGACTAAGTATTTCAGACACCTGGCAAAAGATTCAGCGTCTAAAATAATGTGAGCAGGATTATAGTTAACCTGAATATATTCACCAGGTGTGTCTATCTCATCTAGAGCAATAGATTAGAGGCAATTGGCAGGAACTTGAAGGTGAATATGGTACAGCTGATCAAACGAAAGAGAATACATGCAAGCTTGTATCTATGTTATAGATGATTGTAAAGTGCGTAGCCTATTCGTTTTCTGTGGTCACGCGAAACTCTCAAACCAAACCATTGATAAAAATGATTTGTATGATAAATTCACATCAGATTATAATTTCAGCACCTTTTGATTGGGACAGCTCCAATGCACTGCTTTTAAACAAGATTTAACATTTTAACTAAATCTCCATTTATTTGTGCCTGTACAGATGGTAAATGTTAGCTAAATTGAGGTTAGTACTTATATAACCATTGGTCTTTGCCCATCTCCTGTGTTTTTGCAAGGTTGTTATCTAGTGAATTATGTTGTTAATCACTTGCGTAATGGCCTGGACTAGATTCGTTGGGTCTAGTAAAATTACAAAGAATTGCTTTTGTTTTTCAGTTGCAGTGTTTCTTTCTCAGTCCCACGTATAAGATATTCATGAAGTAAATATTGTAAAGGTCAGAAGGCGTAACGGCGCAAGACATGTTTTCAATATTTTATTCATATTTATATTATTATTTTTTGCCTTTTTGTTTAAAACACCCATCGATTTCATATCCATTAAATATTGCTGTATTAGCCTACTATTAAGTTAATCATTCATTTTATATGCTCTTTTTGTACAATCATAATAGAGCATTGTTTTGGAATTAAGCCTGGATTTGAAATTCATTTTTTAGGAAAAGGTCAATAAATTGTTTTTTGTGTCTGAGACGCTGGACCTGTATGTTTGCCTGCATTATATGTTTGCCTGTACCATGTTTTCCTGTACTATATGTTTGCCTGTACCATGTTTGCCTGTACTATATGTTTGCCTGTACTATGTTTGCCTGTACTATATATATATATGCCTTGCTGTGTCCATACCAGTGGGGATGTTGCAATTAGTGAGTTGGCTAATTATCTGTATTGGCTATGTCCATTTAAAAAGCTTCCTAAAATACTGTCTACCATGGACTCCATCTTTTGAATCAGATAGAAGGAACAGGGTAGCTGTCTGAAACATGAGCATACTGCTCAAGCCTCTGTGATTCTCTGCAGTCTCTAAATGTAGTGTAATACTCAACTGGTTTTTCATTGCAAGAGCTCCAGGATACAGCACATTGGGAACATAGTCTATCTACCTCTTTAATAGTGCCACAAGGAGGTCTGTGTTCAGTTTTAGCTACACATGTGCAGTTCAATGTCCCATCATATCCCCCCAGCATATTAGCAAGCTATCTGTGTGTGGATGTGAATAAATAACCTATTCATATACCGTAGTGAAACATTCATTGAAAAGCTACCGAAAGTAAAACCGAGTGCACAATATCATCCGGAGTCTGCCTTTCACGTTTACTCTGTTTGTCTCTCTCTCTTTCTCTCTTTCTGTGGACATCTGGCTGAGATTTGAATAGCAAAACAGTCTCTCTTCCAATGATATTGAAATGGACTTAACTCCTGCAGTAAACAAGGGATGGAGTAGATAGTCAGTCAGTGTATGGAACGCAATGCAGGTGTCAGCCTGTTATGCATAATCACATGTATCAATTTTTGCCGTCATCTTGGGTAGCTGAAGGACATGAGAAATGCCATATTATTCCTAACACTGTTAGTATTATAATTCATAGTCATTTTAAATTGTTAGAATTGAAGTAATGTAATTTTCGTTTATTTTTCCCCAGTGATATGCTCCGGTACGCAGAACACTCTGAGTTGGACAGGAAATGCAGAGACACAGTACGAGCTGATGAGGGAAAAGTACATTGGCTGTGAGATTGTCATGGGCAACCTGGAGATCATCATGATGAAACACTCAATGAACTTCACTTTTCTACAGGTGAGGGGAGGGATGATGTGATTGACAATATCCACAATTATTTTGAATTGTTCATTGAGTGTGTATGATGCTGGCTTTACCAGAGGTCACCACAAGGACAGTATATTTGGTCTCCACAAGTTATTTTTTAAACCTTGTTCTACCAGGAACAAGGCTATTTCCTGGCAGTTTGATGTTTAAGCAATTGAGGTCAGGTTTAGGTGTTAGATTAACTTTAAGGCTTCTGCAAACTCTCTCACAGAAGACTCTTATCTGTGTGTCTCTTTTAGATGATGTCAGTGTCTCCTGTATACAGTACAATGAGTCCCCTTACCTTCTTCCACAAAATGGCTCTGCCAGGGCAACTGGTCACAGCCATGGTAACAAAATAATCTAAAATTAACTAAAGTAATAGTATTGTTGAGAGATTTGGGGAGATCATGCTAATCACCCAAATATATACATTGCACAAGAATATAAATGCAAAATGCAATTTTTGGAAATCATTCAGTTAAAATCAATTAATTTGACCATAGTCCCTTTAGATCTACCGATTTTCACATTTCAGGAATGTGCTGTTTGTGACGATATATAATTTTTTAGCTCATAAAACATGGGTCCAACACTTTATATGTGTTTTTGTTTTTATTTATTCGTGAATGGAAAAACATGGTTGATTTTATTTGGATAGAGCCTTGGATAGATCCTTGTGTTCTGTTAAACATTGTAGTACTTTTGAAAGATATCATGGAGAGTGGAAATGAGAGCAACAGAGATAAAGGGGTAGTAGAGATAGATGGGACAGCCTGAAGAAAGCAGCACAGTGGAATCTGGAATCGGACAGGAGTGGAGGGAGGTTTCTGTGGTAGAGGTAACAGACAAGGTGGAGATACAGCAGAAGTCAAAGGTTTGGACACACCTACGCATTCAGGGGGATTTTTTAATGTTTACCATTTTCTACATTATAGAATAATTCTGAAGAACTATGAAATTACATTTTTGGGATCATGTAGTTAAAAAAATGCTTTGCCCTGCAAACAACTTTGTACACTGTTGGTATTCTCTCAACCAGCTTCATGAGGTTATCACCTGGAATACTTTCCAACGGTCTTGAAGGAGTTCACACATGCTGTGCAATTATTGTCTGCTCTTCCTTCAATCTGCGATGAAAATCATTCCAAATCACTATGGGTTTGATGTCGAGTGATTGGGGTGGCCAGGTCATCTGATGCATCACGATCATTCTCCTTTGTCAAATAGCCCTAACACAGCCTGTAGATGTGGTTTGGGTCATTGTCCTGATGTAAAACAAATGAAAAGCAAACCTGCACTTAGAATTCTGTGGTAGCCATGCTCGTTTAGTGTGCATTTAATTCTAGATATATCAAAGACAGGCTCAGCAGCAAAGCACCCCCACACCATCACACGTCATCCTACATGTTTCACAATGGGAACCACACATATAGAGTTCACCTGCTTTGCGTCTCACAAAGACACAAGGTTGGAACCAAATCATATCTTCTACAATGTGGAAAATAGTACAAATAAAGAAATACCCTTGAATGAATAGGTGCATCCAGGCATGTACATACTTACTCGTGTGCAACTATATACTCTGCTGATTTTTTGTTGTTGTTCCATACTTTAACTATATTTTATCCCTTTATGTCTGGTTTGGGAGGGTGGTCTGGTTGGGAGGGGTGTACAATTATTAGTGAGCTATATAGCTATACATACCTTAATGTTCTGTCTATCTCCTAATGCAGCCCCCCTCATACTGTACTTATGTGTAGACTTTTGTCCTGGCCCAGATCAAGCACATCTGATCAAGTAGTAAAATTATATTAATAAGTGTATACAATTAAATCAGGTAATAAATGTAACTCCTCAAGCTCCTCGTTATTCATGACAATGTCCTTATTTTTATTCCATCTGCAACCTACAGTAACAGTTTTTTCTTTCCTCTTTTTCTTTTCTGCTTTCCCTCTTGACCTCCTTTTTCCCCTTACAGTCCATCAGAGAGGTTACTGGTTATGTCCTAATAGCCCTTAACGAGTTCAGTCAGCTTCCACTGGATCAGCTCCGGGTCATAAGAGGCACCATTTTGTACGAGAATCGCTTTGCTCTGGCTGTTCTGCTCAACTACCAGATTGATAGCCAACATGGACTGAAGGAGCTGGGTCTCACACATCTCACAGGTATATATGCACACACACACCCACACACCTTTCAAATACCACAAAGCAAATTATATATCAAAAAATGATATTTTTACAGTGTCTGCATGCAAGACACTTGAGCAGCCCTCTGACTGAATGAGCACCACCCTGTGGCCTTTCCCAACAACAACAATATGAAATGTAATAAAGACTCCAGGCAACACCACACAACAACATCTAATCAACATCCCCTCACACAACAGAGTTTGTGGACATATGTACCCAGTAGACTAATGGGAACTCCAAAGGTATTTGGACAGTGACACATTTCATACAGTGGCCCTTATGTCTGAAAAGAAAAACGGTTCCAGACTGTCAGCTTTAATTTGAGGTTGTTGCCGTCCATATCAGATGTGCTATATCTGATATAAATTAAGAATTTTGTTTAATGAACTGATCAGAAACACTCTCTTTGTGGTAGTTGTTGATGCCACTACTGTTCACAAAAGATCAAAGGCTGGACTGGCGCAAATACTCTATTCAGCCTCATGGGCAGGATGGCCCCTAAATGTACCTAGAGGTTCTGGAGGGTTCGGGAGAACCTTCTTGAACAAATGAGACTAATATTAACAAAAATAAAAATGTACATGATGGCCAGAGGAAAGTATAGTGAAAAAAGGAACTGGTGTATCTGATCTATGAAATACGATGGAGGGGGTATTATGTTGTGGGCATTAGAATCCATAGAAAGTATAAGGCTGACAAGTCAATCACCTGAAATCTGAATCCAGTTGAGCATGGCTTTTACATACAGAAGTCAAGACAGAAGGCAAAAAGGCCCGAAAACAAATATGATCTGCAGTTCAGGCCTGAGCTCCAGCCCTGTCCAGTTACGCCAGTCACTGAGGTCAGACCAAAGTCTGCTGCAGCTTTGGGGTCCAATCCATTTCAGTATCAACGTTTCTAATTGAATTACAATTAGTTTTACCTTCTGAATTGACAGCAACTGAAATGAAATTGACCCCAGAAATGTTCAGTAGCAATCTTTTATGTTCCTGTCCCATCGAAGTGTCAGTGACAGATGTAAGACATGTTGCTACAACCGTCCTCTGTGGAGTTGTAGTATGACTGGGCGTGGCAGGCTGGACAGAAAGAATAGAAAGCCTGCTAAGCAGGTTGGTTATAGCTGTTGTCTCTCCCACACCCACATAGGGACATTCCACTAGGCTCTTATGCCTTGTTTCCCTCAAAATCGGCCTATTTCACAGTAGCCCCATGGTTACTTAGTTAAATCATCTTCTTTCTCATAAATACTGTTTTTGAAAATTCTGATCTAACATAGTCTATTGTAGAAATAGATGTGTCTATAAAGAACAAGTGTAATCCACTCACAGTTTGTGTGGCAGTGTTTGCTGCTATCTTGTTTCATGGCCCTACTCCACATTTACAATAATACTCAGTGTGAGTAACAATGACTACAGTGTCATCGAGCAACATGGCAGACATTGGTCAGCTAGTAAGTGTTAATGCAGTTGAGTGCAGGTGCTGGGCCTCAGTGACATTTTATTGTGCACAAAGGTGATGACAGAGGTGTTTTCTTTGGAATTGTGTGGGTGTGTGTGTGTGTGTGTGTGTGTATGATGTTGGAAGTCCCTGCTGGAATGTTCTTTACTATGAATCTGTCAGTGAATCATCAGATCTGACAGAGAATTACAGATGTGTGCCAGTTTTGATTTAGTTTTTCTCATCAACGTGTTCTGGCCTGTTATGCCATTTGTCTTTACTAGAAACCGTAAAGTAATTGTGTGCCCTTTTTATTTGTGTTTCACAGAGATACTGGAAGGAGGTGTGCACATCTATCGTAATGCGTTCCTGAGCTATGCCCCTCAGGTGAACTGGTTGGACATACTAAAGGATGAATCTTCTGAAATAATAATTGCTGACAATGGGCCAAAAAGTGAGTACAATGGAAGGTAGATTATAGGACTCACAGAGACAGATATTGACCATATAGATTAGTGGTAGGAATCCTGTAGTTAAGATCTCATACTGTTGTGTTTGGTACTGAAACATGGACATTTGACACTTTTTTGAACATTTTCATTTTTAAAAAAATTAACGCTGAACAAACCGGATTTAGTGCCATTTCCACACAGCCTTGGGTGGACTGTAGTACTCCCTATGGGTAAATGGAGAAAAATGTTTGTTCCTTTATGATCTCAACAATTATGATACTGATTGGATTCTATTATGATGTAGGTTTGGGATTCTATTATGGTGCTGACTGGATTCTATTTTGGTTCTGACTGGATTCTATTATGGTGCTGACTGGATTCTATTTTGGTTCTGACTGGATTCTATTTTTAAATACTGCTGCACTGGAGTGTGGGGAAATTTGCATATGGCATAGCTACGCATGTTTATGAAAATATATCCTTGTCAAATGTTGTGGTGTCATTATTAAGGCAGTTTCTTAAAATGCTTTGCATTTCTACCTGCTAGACCTTGTACATTTCTCCCTGCTATATCGTATACATTTCTCCATGCTAGATCGTATGCATGTCTCCCTGCAAGACCTTATGCATTTCTACCTGCTAGACCTTGTACATTTCTCCCTGCAAGACCTTATGCATTTCTCCCTGCAAGACCTTATGAATTTCTCCCTGCTAGACCTTATGCATTTCTCCCTGCAAGACCTTATGCAGTTCTCTCTGCTAGATGGTATGCATTTCTCCCTGCTAGACCTTATGCAGTCCTCCCTGCTAGATGGTATGCATTTCTCCTTGCTAGATGGTATTAATTTCTCCCTGCTAGACCTTATGCATTTTGATGGGATGTGAACTACCATGATGTGTTCAGGGCAGGTTTGGTAAAATTAACAATTAGTAGGTAACAATTAAATAACTTTGTTAGTGTGAAAAGGGTAAACTTTTATTTACCTACTTTCAAAGTAAAAATATTACAACGCTGTGTTAAATGGGATATAAGAACAGAATGCAAAGATGTGCAAATTATTTAAACCCTATACTAAATATAAAACAGTAGAAATACAACATATCCAATGTTGAAACTGATAAATTTGATTGTTCCTTGAAAAAAATACTCCCACGTTGAATTTGAGGCCAGCAACAAACAAGAAAAGCTGGGACAGGGGCAACAAAAGACTGGAAAAGTGTAATAGAAAAAAGTACGTGGTGGAACATCTCACAACTAATTAGGTAAATTGGCAACAGGTCAGTAACATGATTGGGTATAAATAGAGCATCCTGGGGAGAATGAGTAAAGCTGGGGAGCCACTCTGTGAAAGACTGCGCAGGCAAATAGTGCAAAATGTAAGAATAACATTTCTCAATGTAGAATTTTAAAGAGTTCGGGGATCTCCTCATCTGTGGTACAAAATATCACTAGAAGAAAAAGAAAACTCTGCACACAAAGGAGAAGGCCGAAAACCATTACTTAATGACCAAGATCTTGGAGCTCTCAGGCAGCACTGCATTAATAACAGACATGATTCTGTAGTGGAAATCATTGCAGGGGCTCAAGAACACTTCCGAATACCATTGTCTGTGAACACAGTTTGTTGCTGCATCCACAAATGCAAGTTAAAACTCTATAATTCAAAGAAGAAACCAGATGAAAACAAGATCCTAAAACAATACCAGTTCTCTGGGCCCAAGCTCATTAAAGATTAAAGACAAATAAAAAAAGTTATTGTTTTGGGGAATCAAAAGAATTGTGAATTTGTTTTTGGGAATAAAACAATCCTTCGGGTGTATTATGTGCAGAATGTGCTCCATAGTAAGAGTCTGGGTGCTAAACTGGCGTGCCTGCAGTCCAGACCTGTCACCCATTGAAAACATTTGGTGCATTATGAAATGCAAAATACAACAAAGTAGACCTGAACTGTTGTGCAGCTGAAATCCTATATCAAGTTAGAATGGGAAATATTTCACTTACAGAACTGTAGCAATTGCTTTCCAGTTCCCAAACAATTAAAGGGATGTTGAAGAGGAGATGCAACTTTGTAATAAACATGCCCCTGTCCCAGATCTTTTTAAACGTGTTGCCGTGTTTCTCGTATTCAACATGTGCTGTCTTTGTACAAATATCATTAAAATAATTAATTAAGTGATTTGCACATCATTACATTCTGTTTTTATTTGCAATTAACACAGCATCCCAACTTTTTTGGGAATGGGGTTGTTATGTCATACTGAAATCTATGTCCAACAGAAAGGGATCCATTACCCAAAGAGCTACAGCTGAAATAACTCTACACTAGATTTGTCTTAGCAATTCTCTGTTTTCATGCACCTATACCACATCCCAGGGTATATGTTAGGATCTTTGCTTTTTATGTGATTTATTTTCATCATCTCTGACATGTTTCTCCAGAGCCTTGTGATGTGGCATGCAAAGGTCCTTGTTGGGGGCCCAGGAATGATACCTGCCAGATCTGTACGTTACTTTTTATCATGACTCGTTTTTAACACTAGATAGCCGCTCTGTGGTGTAATGTCCTACAACCCCACCCACTCTTTCCCCTTAGTGACAAAGACTGTTTGTGCTCCTCAATGTAATGGCCGCTGCTTTGGGAGGAATCCAAGCGAGTGCTGTCATATGGAGTGTGCAGGAGGTTGCACTGGACCGCTAGATACTGACTGCTTTGTAAGTTTGCTATTCACACAGCCAAACAATGAGAATCATTGTTACAAGTAGTTCTGTCCCAAGTGAAAAGATTATATTTGAACAGAAGAATATTAAAGTGTACTTAAGTTTGACAGCTGTGTCCTATGGTTGTCTAGTTGTCAAAGCTGCTGGACCACCAGGCCATTTTAAATTACATTCTGTCTACTTACATTCATGAATTGATTTTATAAGGGTATTTAAATGTATATTATGCCCGGGATTGTTTTTGCACTAAAATAAATATGTTAAAACAAGGAATACATACAGTATCATATAGTGTACCTGTGTGTTTTCTCCACCCAGGCATGTCGTAACTTCAACAACTCAGGCTCCTGTATGCCCCAGTGTCCACAACCCTTCATCTACAACAAGCACACGTTCAAACTGGAGCCCAACCCCAGCGCCAAGTACCAGTATGGTTCTATCTGTGTAGCCCAGTGCCCCAGTAAGTCCACCACACCTCCCCAGTCCACTGCTGGCCATAACCATTCTCACCATGTCCACAAATTGTCCTCCTTCAGCCTAAACCTTTGTATCATCTTCCTGTGTAGTAACATATTGACCATAATGATATGAATCCCTGAATTTGTCCATATTCCCCACGTTCTGACTTTCTTTCATTATTACTCAGCTAATTTTGTGGTGGACGGGAGCTCGTGCGTAAGTAGCTGCCCGCCTAATAAGATGGAGGTCGAGCAGGGAGTGAAGAGGTGTGAGCCTTGTGGAGGCCTCTGTCCCAAAGGTACCTACGTGCCTTTCCACTGTTCAAATAATGTCCAATTAGCTAACATAGCATTGAAGATGGCTCTGTACTCCAGCCATATCATCGCTCTTTTATCTTCTCTCCTCTCTAGCTTGTCAAGGAATTGCCTCCGGACAGACGGTGGACTCTCACAACATTGACACTTTCATCAACTGCACCAAGATCCAGGGCAGCCTGCACTTCCTGGTCACTGGGATTCAAGGGTGAGTTACAGCAACAGTGTCCTGGAACATTAGTGTGCCTTGTGTGATCCATTAGTATAAGCTGCTTCTCCTGGGGCACATGTGGATGTACGCAGGCACTGTAGGTTCAAATCTGACCCAGTGTCCTTTATCTCTCCTACCGTGATCCCTCTCTATTCAACAAACGTACAAGATACACAAATATACTGTTTACTGAAATTGACTTGATAAGTGTTCACTCTTTGTTGGTTCTTATTTATGGGTTGTTGGGTCATCTTCCCTGTGTACAGGGATCCGTTCAACAACATCCCACCTTTGGACCCTGAGAAGCTGAAGGTCTTCAGAACTGTGCGAGAGATAACAGGTATGTGAATGTTCCTTACAAGGACATTTCTAGACATGACCAAGTTGTAGGCAACATCCAAATGCATTCTTGGGTGAGGGGAAGTTGACACACTTACTAAACCGGATTTTGCAGTTTTGGGGGAGGC
The DNA here is from genome assembly GCA_016801105.1 of Esox niger. Taxonomy (NCBI): domain Eukaryota; kingdom Metazoa; phylum Chordata; class Actinopteri; order Esociformes; family Esocidae; genus Esox; species Esox niger. Next base: position 54,136 of record JACXGJ010000389.1, read on the forward strand.
CACAGCGAGTTGCGCATTCTGGCAGAGGGCTGCTCATTTAACCGCTAAAAAGATTTGACCAATTTAGAAAACCCATATATTATATAAAGAAATTAAGGATTAGCTTTGAGGTTAGGGGAACATGGATTTCTGTTTTTCTTGGAGAAACGTGCGAGTGTGTGTCTGTGTGTGTTGAAGTTTCAACTTAATGAGTCAGTTTAAAGGTAGCAACATGAATGTTATGATGCATTTGTATGGTGTTCTGTGGTTGTCAGATATTCTGGATATCCAATCATGGCCTGGAACTCTGACAGACCTGTCTGTGTTCTCCAACTTGACAACCATACAAGGAAGAACCCTCTACAGGTGATCATCCATATCTGTCTATACCTGAATGATATCCATATGTGTTTAACTTAATCAAATCCATCTGTGTATAATTGAATCATATCCATCTGTATTTACCTGAATCTTATCCATATGTGTTTAACTTAATCAAATCCATCTGTGTATAATTGAATCATATCCATCTGTATTTACCTGAATCTTATCCATATGTGTTTAACTTAATCAAATCCATCTGTGTATAATTGAATCCTATCCATCTGTATTTAACTGCATTGTAAACTTACATACATATTCTGATGGTTGTGTCTTGTGTCCCCTTTCACCCCATCTCTCATTCCCTGCTTTACCCTGCTTTAATCTCTGTCTTTCTCTCTCCATCTCTCTGTCTCTCTGTCTTTTTTTGACTCTCTGTTTCTACTGTTTGTCCCATCAGAGGAGGGCACTCCAAAAGGTATAGTAGTGTCTGCAACAGTTGTTTTGATGCTAGACCGAACACAAGACTTTTCTGATTTTGTGTGAAGAAACAACATGTCATACTGACACCTTTTCTTCCACACTTGTGAATGTGCATGTAAAACGTATTTAGGTTAGAACTGGAAGACACGTCGGGACCTTTATGAGTAGTGTCTCAATTGGTGGTGGGAGGGTGTTATAGTGTATATAGAGGTATAATGTAACCACCATCCTCCATGACCTTATGTAAAGACCTCAAACAATAAGTCAGTCATTGGAAGTCATTTGATCAAAGATGGCATAGATCAAACTAATCTCCCCCACAGTTACATGTGCTAACATGTGGCCAATGTATTTGTGTTTAGGAGAAGCAGTGCCCTATGAAAGATTAGTTCTGTATTATATCCAGACTTTATTGAAACTTTAAACCTCTGTTTCTTTGTCATCTCCCTACCTCTTCATCTCTCTGTGTTCATCCTCTTCCTCCTCTTGCATACTTCCCTCCTCCCTCTTCCTCAGAGGCTACTCTCTTCTTGTAATGAAGATCCCATCCCTGACCTCTCTGGGCCTGCGCTCGATGCGGCACATCAACGACGGTGGAGTCTACATTACAGGAAACAAGAAGCTGTGCTATCACCACACCGTCAACTGGACCCGCCTCTTCATCACCAGCTCACGCCCACTGCGCCGCCTGAAGAACATTGACATCAAGGAAAATCGTCTTGAGACCAAGTGTGGTGAGATTGGAGGATGAAAAGAGAGTAGGGTGGAGGAGACAGAGGAGAGAGAGTGAGTGACATAGGAGAGAGAGAGTGGGTGGCATA